>VXBJ01002455.1:351858-396038 GCA_013400055.1 Nycticryphes semicollaris
CACATGCCCCAGACCAAAGAAGCCGTTTGAGGTTGTCATTTCAGCAGTTAAACGACAGGAAGCACTATGGGACATACCATGGCTTTTGCCTGTGTCCTGCTCGCTCTTTCCTTCTCTGTTCTTACCAATTCTTGCCTACAAAGGTGGTGCAGTTCCAGTGTGCTGTTGGTAGAAAGAGAAGATTAAAGACTGATGGTAAAGGGTGAGCCCCGAGACAGCAGGGAGCTGAAAGGGGGAAGGCACCAGGTAATGATGCTGATGCTCGTCGTGGATGCACCGGGAAAAATAGACCTCTCTGCTTTTTAATGGCTTGTCTTCTTTTCTAACCTGTTCTGAAGGAAGAGGATGGCTCGTACTGACATTTCTCCGTGCATTTTCTGCCATTCCTCCTAAAAGCAGGAGACACAGGAGAGGTTTACTTGCTGCCCACGAGATTTGCTGAGCTGATGCCTAATCTGAGTCCCACATAGAGAGCTGAAGTCAGAAACTCTGTCCTGAGTGGAAACGAGGAGGTTTTTATCTCCTCAGCCATAACTCAGTCCCACCTGAGGATCTGGTATTTGTTCGAAGACGTGGTCTCTCATTTTCTGGTCACTAGTGTTCCTCACAAATCCCACCATAGCATAGTCCCCTTCTGTGTCTCTTTGACACGTTAGTCTCTGGGGTTGTGGTTCCCCTGAGCTGTGTTGCTGTGAATGTGTTCTTGCCCGGTGCTCGTGGACTGACACCTGTATTCTGTGAAGCAATTAAGGGACAATTAAGAAAGTGTTAGGATTTATGGAGATGCAATGAGAGAGCTTCCGTGACTGGAGCGCTAAAGGGAATAAATATGAACTCTTTAGGCAGGGAAAAAGTAGGAAAATCTGGAAAGCCACATGATGTAGGAGAGGCTGGTAGAACAGAGTGGTTTTTAGTCTGGGGACAAGAAGGCTGGAGAGGGGTCTCCATGGTAGACTGGCAGGGGAGCTGGAGCCACGCTCTCATGGGGAATGCCAGGTGAAGGGATGAGCACTGTCCAGCACAATCCACGCCAAGGGAGAGTCTGGCTGAACGTGGGGAAAATTCCTCAGAAGAGGGTGTTTGTGCTCTGGGACAGGGCCCAGGGAGGTGGTGGGATCTCATCCTTGAAGATCTTCTGAAGCTGACTGGGCAAGGCCTTGAGCACTAGGACCTGGCTACAGTTAGCCCTGCTTGGAGCAGAAGGTTTGACCAGAGACCTCCTGAGGTCCCTGCCAACCTGTCTTCTGTGATTGGAGGTTTTGATGACCAGCAATGAAATGTCTCCAGACCCTGAACTTGTATGTTTTGAAAATCTATTGCTGTTGATGGGGAGCTCGCAGTGTCTGTATATTGCTCCCAAGGTGGACGTGCCACCTTCCTCTTTCTTCCTTTCTTGTCTCATTTGGTTGTCCTTGCACGGTTCTGGTTGGTCACTTGGCTTGAGAGACATCATGGGTTCCTAAACAGAAAGGCCTTGCTAATGTGTGTTGGTCCTTGAGGAGCAGAAAGGCTGTGTCCCTCAGGAGCTGAGCGCGGAGCAGTGGCTCTGCCCATCCTCCTGTTGAATTTTGTAGTTCCTCCAGCTCTTTATTAAAAGCTAGCAAAACTTCTCAAATTCTACAGTGCTTACCCATGATGTCTGACCACCTCGAGCACCTGTACCTCTCCCGTTGAGGAATCCGTGACCAGTGGTATATCAAGTGATCAGGTTGTCAGTCTTAGAAACCAGATGTTTTTAAGTTTTGATTTTATCCTTATGAATAAAGTTTCAGAGAAGACCATTTTCAAATGGCGGTAAATATATTCATTTTTCATACCAGTCCAGTACTGTCCAGCTGTCTCCCAGGCCAGAGAAATTTTTCCAACGTGTCTGTTACTTTTGAATAATCATTTTCAGACCTTTGACAGGAGGATTGCTGCTTAGTGCATGCGCCTCACCCCATATTTCTTGGTTGTGAAATCCCAGATGAAAACTTTGAGGCAAGAGTGATAATGTCTTTATGGTTGGGTTTTTCTGTCTTCCAAAAAAATGCCTTCACGTTGGTTAAAAGGTAACAGTCCTGCATGGAATCTGTCGATATTTTTGGGCCTCTTTGCAGCCATTTTGAAATGGTCAAGCAACTAAGCATGAGTTTGGGTTAACACAACAAAATGAAGATGGGGTGTGGGGAAAAAGGACTGGGAACATTTCTAAAATGGGGTGTTTTGGTGGCTTCACCCATGTTTTCCTCCTCTGGAGCAAGATTATCAGGGAGACTGAAGGGCTGGTTGTAAAGTGGGAGAGGAAGAGATCGGGAGTCCCCATCTATCGCAGGGTCAGAGAATATGGGGGAAGAGGATTTGGGGTCCATCTTGTCTTATTTATGGTGAAGACCAGCAGTTGCCTCTCCCTCTTCATGGGATGTTGGTTTCCCTCCTGACCTCTATGGCATTTCAAGGAGTTTTTTAGGTTTTCTGCTGAAACCTTTAGCTTTTAGTGTAAATTAAACATGAATTGGTTTAGGCAGCACATGAGAGTGACTCTGTTGCCTGGTGTTCAGGGTGATGTCAGTCCCTTTTGTAAAGTGATCACAGGAAAATTAATTTGGGGGTTCCCACAAGCAAGAAAAGTATGTTATCCCTTGGACTGTTTGCTGTCAGATTTCCCCTGAGCATGGCTGTTCATTCCCAACAGAGTAGAACAGAGTGGTTTTTAGTCTGGGGACTAGACTAAAATACATAGATACATAGATATATATATTTTCTAGACAGTTAAAAGTTCCTGAAATCTGAATAGTTTTTTTCAGTTGGAAAAACTTGAACAATTCCCGTGAATAAATGAAAAGAAAGGCTCACCTTGACTCTGTAGCCTTTTTTTTCTTTCCCAGTTCTTTCTTGACATTTCCACCAAAGTGTACCAGTGCAGGTAAGAAGGCCAAGAGCAGCCCAGCCGTGCTGGTGGTGCTGCTGCTGCTTTGCTTTCCTTGGAGCTCTCTTCATCTTCTGGAGTCAGCAAGGTCTTCTGCAGAGAACACAGCACAGTTCAGACGTCGGTGGCTGTGACTCGATCCTTATTATGTAAATGTCCTAAATTTCCAAACCTTCCTACTCGTGCTGGAATTAATGATCGATCGTACGGCCTAGAGAGCCATGGTCAGTGGGCAAAACCTCAGCCATGGCCTTAACTCCCACCATGGCCTTGACTCCTTCAGCCATCCTGTCACTCCTCAGCTGTTTGATCTCATTAGGTGGTAATCTCTTTGGAGCAGGACTGCCCATTGCCCTGTGATTCTTTGGTTTTTCCTATTGTTTGGAGATGGCTTTTATCAATTTAGAGGTAGTACACGGTAACATAACAGGATAGTTCTCTTGGCCCTGCATCCTTCATCCCATCTCCACACTACTGCATCCCTTGGACTGGAGTGTGTATTTCATAGAATCATAGAATTTCATTTGGGTGAATTCATTTAGAATCATAGAATTTTACTTGGATGAAAGCAGAGGAGGGGACGGAGCTGGGGGTGGGTTTGGAGGCAGCGGGTGCAGCGAGCGGATGGCAGGCTCCGAGCGACAAGGAAATGTGGTTTTCTCTGCAAGATCTGTGAAACTCCTCACTGCATTAAGTCGTGTTTACATAGGTGCAAGAAGCAACTGTACAAGTTTGTGTCGGAGAAAAATGCACAAAAGACTATTAAATACAAAGATCCCCTTCACCCTCCAGCCAAAGAGCTGTTTTCGAAGGCTGAAGGTAGAAGAACCGTGGGGAAGGCTCAGAGGAGATGCTGAAACCACTGCCTTTGGGCAACTGTGACTACTAACCTTTCCCTAGCAAACCAGGGCTGGTTTTATTATTTACATGGATTGCAGTGATAAGACTAATGAGGCAATGTTAAATGCAGTGGAAACCACAGCGGGGATCCCTCAGCTCCTGCTCAGCTGCGTGTGAAAGGCTGTGGCCAGCGTTTGGGGCCAGTGGCAGCCCGGGGAGAGCGAACCACGGCGGGGTTTATCTCCTGGCAGGTCTGTGATGGGGCAGAGCAAGGCTTTAGGGAGAGAAAAAAGGAGGGTATTGCCCTGTTTTCAACATAAGGAGAGGCTTCCTCGAGCGTTTGTGTCACTGCCCATGACCCACGTGAAGTAGGTCTGGTTTTATTGTGAATTTGAAGAGTTGCTTTGAAAACTGAACTGAAAAGGAGGTGGATTCTCCGCTCTTAGAGCTGAGGGAAGAGCAGGAACCAAGAGAGGCTGAGCAACCCCTGCCTTTGCTTGGGGCTGCTTAAACCCTACAGTGAAAAGGAGAGGACTTTGGCCCAAAGTCACCACTACCAAGAACCCCATTTTAACTAGCACAGATGACCACATCTTACATGTTCCATTATGTTGTTGGTCTGACTTGCCACAGGAAAGTGATTTCTTCTAGGGTTGGTTGTTTGTTTCCCTTAAATATACATCTTCTTTTCAACGTTGCCAGCCTGATCTCCATCCATAGCATGTACACCCACAGCCTCTTGGCAGAGGACTTGTTGGGGATGGGTGTGTGTGTGTGTGTTTGTTTTTAAGGAGGGCTCACATCACTTGTTTACTTGTTTTATTTATTTTTAGTTCTCTGGGACGTCCACTGCCTCTGCAGGGTGGCTGGAGTGTGGCTGTCTTTGCAGGAAGACAGGGCTGTTCAGATTTTAAGAGATAATAATCCATCTGCTCCCCACTTCAATGTTTCTGACTAACTGGAAGGGTTTTGAATAGCTTTGTAGGACTGTACTTGCCGAGCACCATCAATTCCTGGACCAGAAGCTGGTGGTCCCCCCCTGGGGAGCGCAGCCCCTCCAAGCACCAGCACGAGCTCCTGTCAGACCGTAGGGCACAACTAGAAAAAGACCCGCAATAAATTTCCTAAGTTAGTCACCAGAGAAATCAGCTTGTGATTTATATACACTGTCTTCTGGAGAGGAGAGGAGGAGGTGGCTCATGGATGGGAATTAATTAGCAGATGGAAAAATAAGAGGTCCAAGATCAACACTTGATTAATACATGGAGGGGGAAATTGGGAGCAGAAGACAAAAGACTCTGAAGGAGAGAGTGCCCCAGAGGAGGTGAGGAATGCATCAAATTAAAGCTGCAAGAAACTGCACACAATAAGATGGCAGTATTTTGGGAGAAACCTCGCAAAACTGCTGAAATGGCAGGGTGAATTGTGGTTTTTTCATATTACTCCCTCGTCTGCTGCAGGTAACGAGTGGGTTGGTAGGAAAGGAGACCCCAACAGGAATATGTATTTTATTTCATCTGCTGTTACCTTCCTTGGTCTGTTTTCCAGACAAAGGAAATAAACTCTCTGCTTAGAAGGTTACTGTCATTAATTTATTGGAATTTTTGGGCAGTACACTAGATCTGCTACCACAGTTACTGAAGCTGTGCTGCTAAAATCCAGATAGACAGTGTTTTTCACTTTTTTTTTTGGCATAGACTTTGGAGAGCATTAGGCAAAAGTATTATGGCACGCTAATGACATTTCCCAGCATTCACCGAGTACAAATGCTTCAAATAATTTGGGAGCCAATTCTATTTCAGAAACTAATCCAACTGTACTCAGCAGCGCAGTAGCCAAAACCATCCGAAACACTAAAGCCACTTCCTTCTATGGGTTTAGCAGATGAATCGAGAGGGGACTCAATACAGAGAGGTAACTATTTGCCAGTGTAGTTTTCTGCCACAGAACCTTCTTCCTGGGAAAGTATAATGAGCAAAATGTTTTTAAAATACTCTGTTGTCCGTTGTGAAAGCTGCTGTAATGATAAATATTGCCCTTGGAGACCTTTGGAGCTCATAAGGCTGGGGGGGATCTGTGGGGCTCTGTACCTTTTGCAAAGTTACAGAAGAATTTGTCTGTTGGTTTTAGGCTGTTCCAACATTTGTGGTTTCCATCTGAGGTACCTGGTAAAGCCAGAAGCAGCCAGTTACCTGTGTCAGGTTGGATCTTAGACTGGAGCTGGAACTGTTCAAGGGATTTTGTTCAAGGGGAAATAGCCATCCATAGCATCACAGAATGGTTTGGGTTGGAAGGGACCTTAAAGATCACTCAGTTCCAACCCCCTGCCCTGGGCAGGGACACCTCCCACCAGCCCAGGTTGCTCCAAGCCCCCTCCAACCTGGCCTTGAACCCCTCCAGGGATGGGGCAGCCACAGCTTCTCTGAGCAACCTGGGCCAGGCTCTCACCACCCTCACACCAAAGAAGTTCTTCCCCCAGATCTCAGCTCCATCTCCCCTCTTTTATCTTAAAACCCATCCCCACCTTGTTCTGTATCACCCCTCCCTGATCCAGAGTCCCTCCCCATCTCTTCTGGAGCCCCTTTAGGGACTGGAGGGGGCTCTAAGGTCTCCCTGGAGCCTTCTCTCCTCCAGACTGAACCCCCCAACTCTCTCAGCCTGTCCTCACAGCAGAGGGGCTCCAGCCCTCCCAGCATTTTGATTTTCCTCCTCTGGACCTGTTCCAGCAGGTCCCTGTCCTTCCTGGAGGTGTGTAGTGCAGCGCTGGGTTCATTCAAAGGGTTTGGTTCATCACGTTTGGTTCGTACCTCGGGGTTCAGATGTGGAGATGGATATTGCACACAGGAACAGAGCCACAGGGCTGTCAGATTGTGATGTGGGTTTGTCCTCCCTGAACCAGGACTGCAGCACGGCGAAGTCCAGGGCATTTTGGGTCTGAAAAAGGGTATTTTGGTAACGCAGCCTTATTCTCTGTATAATAAGTTCCTCAGGGATGTTGTGAGCTGTGGAGGAGAACAAGCCTGAGGCTTATTTAAACTAGACCTGCAGGGGCTGAGCTGTTGCTGGCAGCGCCTAGGGTTGAAGAAACACAAAAATAACTTCTCACTGCTGCTTACACCTTCAGCACCTCGTGGTGTGTCACCCCAAGGGCCTGGGAATCGTGTCCTTTGTATGTGACAGTTTAAATGGACATGGGCTGTATGCACAGCACTGGGGTTGCTCAAACCCTGCCACAAGTCCTTGCTTCTCATTTTCGTGCTTGGGGCCACCTCCCGGGCATCAGGCTGCCATCCCTGTGGCCTTGGGGACACCCAGCAGCGTTTTGTGGGGAGAAGTGGGTGGGTGGCTCGTTACACCATCGCTGTGTCACTCTGGGAGTTACCTAAGGGCTGGCCACCTGAGTTTCCCAGCATTTCAGAGCCCTTAAAGCCCAGACATCGTCTTGTGCTGTGCCATGCCTGGAGCTGCTCATCCTGCACAGCATACACAGAGCCCAGCAGAGACAGCATGATCTTCTAATGTACAGTGCCCAGCATTTTAATTATATTTAACTTCTTAAAATCTAGCCTAATTTTACTTTGCCTACTTACCATGCATTTATCATCTGCTCTTCTTCTTGCAGAAAGGTCTGGATCCAGAGTGAGTGAGGTCGCGTTTCCATGTAGTGTAAGCTTTCACGTACAACACAGAGCTGCTTGGGTGAAGAAGGTCAGCTGAAGGGGTTGGGATGGGGGAAGGAGGTATTATGAGTAGGAAAGAAGTTTGAAAGATCACACATCTTTTTTCCTGTGAGGGTAGCAAGACCCTGGCCCAGGTTGCCCAGAGAAGCTGTGGCTGCCCCATCCCTGGAGGGGTTCAAGGCCAGGTTGGAGGGGGCTTGGAGCAACCTGTTGTGGTGGGAGGTGTCCCTGCCCAGGGCAGGGGGTTGGAATGACATGGTTTTTAAGGTCCCTTCCAACCCAAACAATTCTATGACATTTTAGTTGGAAGGTAAAGCCCAATGCTTGGGTTGCAGGCAGGTTGCAAAGGGGTTTTTTTGATGGTGAATTAGGAGAACACATCATTTGACAAAACCCATGAAGAAATACAGCAATAGCAAGATGGCAGTGGAGAGAAGGGGGAGTAAAAATGGGATCATGAAAGGCTGAGTTGTACAACAGTAATTAAATCAGGCAAGGAGAGTAGAAAAGAGATGAAAGCATTAAGGGATAGGAATATAGGTTGTATGTTGACAGGGCAGCTCAGGAATAGGATCCAAGCAGAGCAGAAGGGAACATACACAGGGAAATAATTTGTGGTGTCCAACCAGTCGCTCCTGACACTTGTGTGCTCCTTATGGCAGAGCTCGGGCTGCTGCGGCAGCACGTGGCCATCAGTGATATCAGTGCAGGGATAATTAGTACCATCGGTGATGAGCAGTTGGCAGCTGGATGCCTGGCAGGAAAATTTGCTGGTGGAAACATCATTGTTTCCAAATAACTGTTTCCTGCTTGGAATCAAGTTTCTGAGCTTTGCGTTTGGGGAATTTAAATTCTTTTCTGTGGGACTGCAGGTTTCCTTGAATCCCAAGAGAAGAGGTATGGCTAAAATCCCAAGAGAAGAGGTATGGCTAAAATCCCAAGAGAAGAGGTATGGCTAAACCAGCTCAGATGCTCGAGCACTGTTTAGATTACTCCCCGTCGTAAGGACCTGACACTTTAAAAGGCTTGTCCTCAGTTTTAAAACTGGTTGGTAAAGAGCAGTGCAGGTCCGCAGGGCAGTTGTGTACGTATCATAGCTGTGGGATGGGATGCTGGGAATGCCTTGCACCCTCTCCACCCTCCCAAAAATATTCTGGGGCTGTTGCTGAGGTGTGTTGTGTGTCAAGGTAACGAGGATTGGACAATGTCCCAGGAATTAAACTCAACGAGAGTAGAGGCGAAAGACCAGCAGCAAATGCACGTCCAAGCAAAAGCCTATATATTGGAGAAGCCATCCTTTTCATCAGCAGGGACTGAACCCTCACAAGGTTCAGGGAAGGTTTTTGGAGCGAGTGGTTGGGAAGTGGGGAGCGTGGGGGGTGCCTGGCGACCAGCGCAGAGGAGCTGATGACCTGCGGGTATTGCTTGGCCGTGGAGTTCGTAAACTGAGGCGAATGGCTTCTGCGAAGTTACAGCTCCTGTGGGGCTCTCTTTTCTTGTTCTGGTAATGCAGGTTGTTGAAATAAAAAAAAAAAAACCATTTGAGGAGTGGTCCCAGCAGAGGTGGTAGTTGTTTCTGCTGACTCAGGAGGTGGACATCTCTTGGTTGTACGAGTTGTGTGAATACAGTGAGAGCGTTAGCGCTCAGTGGTGATGAAGAGCAGGGTCATGCCATCCTTCAGCCTCCCATACAGCAGTATCCACCCGGTCCCGTTGCTAAATGGCATCTCATTTCTAAATAACAAATTATAGTTAATTATAGTGTTAAAAATCCCAGGTCTGCAAAGTATCTGCAGTGAACCTCCCTAGCAAGGCTTGGCAAGGAAGGCTTTGGAGCCCACGTCACACCTCCTCCAGGCAGCCTGACGTGGCCATCCAGCATGTTGGAGCCCGTGAGGACAACGCGTTGAGGGCCTTAGCTCTGGGCAGAAGAGTTGGCTGGCACCTTGAAGATCTGGCCTCTGAATAAATGCTTCTGTCCCACCCTTTGGTGACACTGTGCACATCTCCCAGTGCCGTCACTTCCCTCCTCCCAGTTGCGTGTGAGCCCTGGACGCCGCCTGCCTGTCCCTCCCTCTGTTCCCGCACAGCATCAGCTGAAGTAATGCAGAATAAACCAATTTAAAACAGGAATGACGATGGATTTCTTCCCTGAGGATCCTGCTGGTCAATGAAGGGATTCACAGCTGACCCAGGAGGAGCTGTGAGAAGTGACCCTACAGCTTTTTGCAGGGTGGGACTACTTAAAGCAGTCAGTGGAGCACATGAAAATATGATCAGGAGTAAACTTGCTTAAAAACCATCCAGGTCAGACATGTTCAGAAGACCTAGTACTGCTGTGTGACGGGCACCAGAACCATTGGCTGCTTCCCATGCTGCAGAGTGGGGTGTGTGAATCCAGCATACGCACGTTCTCCATGGAGGACAACTTGGCAAGACATAGAATCATGGAATCATAGAATGGTTTGGGTTGGAAGGGACCTTAAAGCACATCCAGTCCCACCCCCTGCCCTGGGCAGGGACACCTCCCACCACACCAGGTTGCTCCAAGCCCCCTCCAACGTGGCCTTGAACCCCTCCAGGGATGGGGCAGCCACAGCTTCTCTGGGCAACCTGGGCCAGGCTCTCACCACCATCACACCAAAGAAGTTCTTCCCCAGATCTCATCTCCATCTCCCCTCTTTCAGTGTCAAACCCTTCTCCCTCATTCTATGGCTCCCCTCCCTGACCCAGAGTCCCTCCCCCTCTCTCCTGGAGCCCCTTTAGGGACTGGAATGGGCTCTAAGGTCTCCCTGGAGCCTTCTCTTCTCCAGGATGAACAACCCCCAGCTCTCTCAGCCTGTCTATACATGCCAGTTCCACGTAGGTGAGGAGAAGCATCTGCAAATAATTCACTAATGTCAACGGGCCGTCAGTTTTCTCAACGATCTCCCCTTCAAATACAGCTTTATTTTAAATTTACCAGGCCCTTACTTTGCTTGGTTTCTGAAATCCGATGCGGTGGCATCACACGACGCTAGGGCTGGGAGTCTCCTCCCTGCCAGCTGGGCTGGAGAACGGGCAGCTGGTTGTGCCAAGCGGAGCAGCCGCCACCGCGGGCTGTCATCGGAGGAGGAGAATGTTCCTTTGTGCCCGCTCCGTCGTGTCCTGTGCCTCTGGCCACAGAGGTGAAGTCAGATAATAGTAGCGAGGAGCCGCGGTGAGTCACCGGGCTGCTCCCCTGATTTACAGCAGCTCCCTAAACCATGTTTTTGCTCCACATGCCACATAACCCATAATTGCAAACATGTGAGGAGACAAAAAGTACATTTTTCCAATTCCGTGTTATTTAAGCATCAAACCGTCTCTGATGACTAAACCAGCTGAAAATCTCTTTGTGTGGATATATTGTCACCTTTCATCTAATTCTTTTTTTTTTTATCTTTCTTTCTTGCTGTCTCCCTCTCAATGAAGTGTTTTCTACAAATTCTTTGTCTTACTCTTGTCTCTTTTTTACTTTTTTTCGTGCTGTCCAAGGATTATTTAATTTTTGCCCTATTCCAGCGTCTCTTGCCAAGATTAATACTCCAGCTGCCTGGAAACTCTGAATTCCTTTGTTTTGAATTCATTCTTGTCTTCTTCGAATGACTGTACATCTTCTCTCCTATCTCTGGGTCTGATCTTGGGGAATAATTTTCTACTTATTTTAGCCAAACTTTTCTCGTGGCTACTCTTCTTCTTTCCATCTGTTTGCTACTTTTCTATCAGCTCCCTGTCTGTATTCAGCCGGCGCCCCCCTGGACACGCTCCTGTGGGACCTGCTCTGGGTGGACCTGCTCTGGCAGAGGGGTTGGACTGGATGATCTCCAGAGGTCCTTTCCAAGCCCAGAGCATTCTGTGATTTTTTTATCTAAAACCTTAAGAAAAAAATAATCTAAATTTGAGTCTTTCACTTCTTGGAAGCTGTTACAGAGTTTTTATTCGTGCCAAAGGAAGGGTAAAGGTAGTAATGTATATATCTGCGTGGTCACAAAGCAAGTGTGTGTCTAGGGTGGACTAGTAGGTTGATTTTTGCGACGTGCCCCTGCAGAGGGTGACTCTTGGGCTGTGCTGATGTTATTTGACATATCATTGCTGGGGTTCAGGCTGACCCGTGTCCCCAGAGCAGCCCCAGCACTGGGTCT
Source organism: Nycticryphes semicollaris (assembly GCA_013400055.1). Taxonomy (NCBI): domain Eukaryota; kingdom Metazoa; phylum Chordata; class Aves; order Charadriiformes; family Rostratulidae; genus Nycticryphes; species Nycticryphes semicollaris. The sequence continues at coordinate 363,450 of VXBJ01002455.1, forward strand.
CAGCCTGCCCCGAGCTTCGGGAACCCAGAGCTGCAGTGTCTGAGCTCTAGATCCTGGGGAGAACACCCTCTGTTTGGAAATTGTCTCCGTGGGATTTAATAAAAGCATTCCAGTGATTTTCCCAGCTCTCAGATATTTTAGTTTGCTTCATTGCATCTGCAAAATAACTTTTTTTTTTTTTTTTCCAAATTTCTGACAGCTTTTATCCTTTTAAATTAAAGTGGTGGAAACATCCCCAGCTATTGCTCTGGCCGTGATACGTTTTTCAGTAGGATTTTTGTTACTTCATTTTTTATGCGAAGGCTCTTTAGGATGGGCCATATGTGCTCCTGTAGCCTTCCTCATCCAAAAAACGCCCTCCAAGCCAGGCAGCCCGTGTGCTGAGGACTCTCTGCTTCTCTTCTGAGTCAGCAGCGGCTGAGTGGGCGTGCGGGCCATATGCTCCAGTCGGGGTGGTTTTGAAACGAAACGCTTTTAATAAAGGAGCCTGTGGTATGTGATCTCGTCTGGTTTCAGCCTCTGGAACTGGCTTGCAGTGATTTATGTCCTCCCCCTCCCCTCCAGCTGGGACCATCCAGGGCTGCCCCCGGAGCTTGCTCCTGTTTGTTCTTCAAGAAGTATTTGCCCCCGGTGTAAAGCGTGTTAGCAGAGAAGGCAAACTGAGAGGGTCTGACTGTGGCCGCTTCCTCTTTTGCAGGAGACGACTTTTCGCTCATCCAGCAAGAAATATACATGGTTAAGGAATGCAAACATTGCAACATCGTCGCCTATTTTGGGAGCTATCTCAGGTAAACCCCGCTTTTTATACCTGCACTTCTGGTTCTTTCGCAAGGCAGCGCTCAGTCTGGTTTGGTGCTTACATCCTCCCTCAACGTTCAGTTCTCTTTGGTTCCCAGTTGCCTTTAAAAAAAAAAATAAAATAAAGTGACTAATACTTTGTTTTCCCTGCTGGCCAAAAGGCTGGAATATTTTTATCACTAGGAACAGAAAGAAACATTTCCTTTAAGAGATACTTGCAACATGTTCAATCCTGCTCACTTACGGGGCAGATTTTTAAAGATTTATTGGTTCTAATATATTTGTCCTGCTTTAGCAGGGGAGTTGGACTAGATGATCTCTAGAGGTCCCTTCCAGCTCTGACAATTCCCTGATTCCATAATATAAAACGAGCTCATTATCTCCCTAAAGCAGAATTGCTTTGAGATACTTTATTTTGTGCTGTGGAAGTGCGGCCAGTGAGTTGTAAGAGCAACACATTAAATCTCAGCTGCTGCTAATGACCCTTTTTTATTTCATCATTCTGGTGTGACAGAGGCAGTGCCAAGGTGATGCAGCCAGCTTCAGCCGCACACCTGAAACGTTCTGCAGAAAGCTGGGGAATATTTTTCCATGTTGGTGGAACTCTGCTGTTTCTCACCTGGCTCTGTGGGATCACAGATGCCCGCTTCACCCGCTTGCTCTTTTTCCTGCGAGGCTTCACCTTTAGGTTTCTTGGAGGGCTGCACCTTTTTAAGTCTCCTGTTCAGCCCAAAGGAATTTCCAAATGGCAAAAAAATAGCTAAATTTCTAAATCCCCAATAACCCTCTTGGAAGTCATAAAGAAGGGGGGTTTTTTTAGATATAAGTGGGCAATTTCAATTGAAGATTGAAACTGAGTTCAGTGTGGTATGTCATGTCATCTTGCTGCTAGCAGGTAAAGCTCAGGTATTTCTTCTACATATTATTGCAATTAGAGGGTTACCACGACATCTTTTAGGCCTGATAACGTTTAAAGGTAACATTTGTTCAGTGACTTTGGCATAAGACTTTCATTTTGATGAGAATTTATATTGAGAGTATTAATAACACATACCCTGTGTCACTGCTAGTCACGATTCAGAGCGTGTATTTTTAACGAGGGGTGAGCAAGGCTGATTTATGGCCTCAAGTTGCTCCAGGGGTGGTTCAGATTGGATGTGAGGAAAAATGATTACATGGAAAGGGTTTTTAAGCCTCAGAATGGGCTGCCCAGGGAAGGGGCTGAGACACCATCCCTGGGGGGATTTAAAAGCTGGGCTGACATAGTGCTGAGGGACATGGGTTAGTGATGGGTTTTATCAGAGTGAGGTTAATGGTTGAACTGGATGATCTTAAAGGTCCCTTCCAACCCAGACAATTCTATGATTCTAAGACCAATAGAAAATAATCACAATTAACTCTGTTGTGTGTACAGACCAATCACCTTCTGATGCCTGTGTTTTAACTTCCAGCCGTGAAAAGCTGTGGATATGCATGGAATACTGCGGCGGGGGATCCCTCCAGGATATTTACCACGGTACTTCCAAACTTATCTTAACATTGGCACCTTTGGGAAGTTCTCTACAAAGAAGCAAAGGAAATAATAAGTGAACTGATGGGGAATGGTTGGTACTGGCTGGGCCCTGCACATGTTCCTTCTTAGGGCATGAAGAGTGGTTTTTAGCTACAGTCAACAGATCCTGTTGAGAGCGCTTCTTAAATACCATGACTGTCATTTTTAGGTTAATCCCCTGTCATTCCAGGCCAGAACATGCGTTATTTTTTTAATCATTACAGTGTTTATTTTTCTCCACGACGCTGAGGGGACTGACCCAAAGATTTCTTGATTTATTTTGGTGGAGTGTTCTTAAATAGCTGCAGTTGCTGGGTGCTGGGACCTCCTCTCGGCCCCTGCCTTTGAGTGCCATTTCCAAAAGCAGGTGATTTGCCTTCTGAAAGGGTGGAAAAAAGACCTCTGAAAAAATTCACACCCAGAAATCACACTACTTGAATATGGAGGCTGTGCACGGTGTGAGGAAGCTCATTTCATTGGGCAAATCTCAAAATTTGATCTATAAAGGGTAAAAAATTACTCTTGTTCCTGCTCCTGTGCGATACTCTACCACTCTTTTGTTGTTATTTCCCCCTCGGAGGTTTCATCTAGAGTTGTGGATTCTGTAGAAGGATTTATTTGAGTTGTTGGAAAAGCAGTCTGGGGACTTACTCTGCCTTTAAATGGTAACATGAAGTTTTTGAATACCAGAGCTCTTTCTGCTTTATTTTTCAGCTGTTAGTACCAATAGCATTAAAACAAGCCCTGGTATAGAATGTGGCCATTTCTAATATTAAAAAATAAGCAGAAGTCACTTTTATTGGGTTTTTTTACCTTCTTCAGAATTCAAGACATTACATTGCTGGAAAGTCACTTGTAAAATGGTAATTAGATTTCTGTGAAAACAGGTTTTCTTTCCAGTGTGGGTATAGTCTTCTGTTGTTGTGCTGAGTTTTTAATTGCAGGAACAAGCGAACAAACCCTTCTTATCAGCTCAATGTAAAATACATGTAAAATTGGTCTTTAACTTTTGCGCAGGGATACGGCTTTTGGGCTGCTTCACGTGTGATTTTTGTTTGTTGTGGACTTACTCGCTTTTTAATCTTTGTTTTCAGTAACAGGACCCTTGTCAGAGTTACAAATCGCGTATGTTTGCAGAGAAACTTTACAGGTACTGTACCTCTGCAGGGAAACCGTAAAGCGTTTGCTCCAGGGACAGGAGGTAGATGTAGAAGGTGGTTTCAGAAGGTGCTGACACTCGTAAGCATTGGGAATCTGGCTGAAATTTCCAGATTGTAAATAAAAATTCGTCAGAAACTCCAATAATGCAGTGAAAATGTTCACTTAAAATCGTTGCCAGAGCGGGGCTGCTGCTGTGATTTGCAACGGAGTTTAGACAAGAGCAGACATCTGACACTGGGACAGGCTGCCCAGAGAAGCTGCCCCATCCCTGGAGGGGTTCAAGGCCAGGTTGGAGGGGGCTTGGAGCAACCTGGTCTGGTGGGAGTTGTCCCTACCCAGGGCAGGGGGGTTGGAACTGGATGGTCTTTAAGGTCCCTTCCAACCCAAACCATTTTTTCATTCTATGATCCTATCTCTGTGGATCCCACGGTGGGACCGAGGTACCGAACCTGAGTCCTGCTCCCGTTCCTTCGGTGAACCTGTGGGTTTCAGGGAAGCTGTGACAGACAAATCTGCGCAGGTTGTGAGGGTGGTGTTGTCTGGGCTGGTTTCATCCCTTGTTCTAACAGCAGTGGGTTAGGACAAATTTTTGAATCTCGTGGCAGAAAACAGCTAATATCTAGTAAACAAGGGTAAGTAGCTGAGTAATGAAGGAGAAATAAAATAAGGCACATTTTAAACAGCCTGCTTGGTCCGAGGCAGTAAATCTTAATAATTTGTAGAGGAAAAAATATTGCAACCAAGTGACTAAAATCCTCTTTCATTTTGTGCTTGCTAATAACTGTAGAAATGTGAGGTAAGAGAATGCAGGCAGCTTGTTTCTTAAAGGAGCTTTTCTTTCCCTTCCCCATTCTCTGTGTATCCATGAATAATTCCTTGAGAGGCTCAGGGGTCACACACCTTCCCCTGAAGTGGTGGCTGAACTGGTCACTGCTGGAGGCAGGGGCTTGGCTGTTCTGTGCCCCTTCTCTTCTTGCTGGGGGGAGATGACTCGTTCTGCTGGAAGGGCAGCTTGAGGGCTAAACACCTGCTTGTTGAAACCTTCAGGACTTCAAAACTAAGAGCTAATTTTAGTAAAGGGAAAAGGTGATGTATCTTGAGGTTTGTTTTGAAAATGCATTTAAATGAAATGCTGCACCAGGGCTGGCTTGTGCAAGTCTTCACTTGTATTGAATGGAGCTGGGAGAGAGGAGGAGCAGAGTCTAGGACCACTTATCTGCAACTCTCAAATTGCTCCACTTTCGAGCCAAATGCACTGAGTAATTTCAATGTATTAAATGGGGCTGGCTTTGTAGTGTGGTAATGAATATCCAAATGATGCGTTGTGTCTCTCTTGTTTCCAGGGTCTTGCTTATTTGCATATGAAGGGCAAAATGCATAGAGACATAAAGGTAACTCGGAGAAACTTACCTTAAACTTTCTGGTGCAGAACAATATTCCCAATGAAGCATTTTAACTTTCTATTTGCCACATTTCAGGGTGCAAATATTCTGCTAACAGACCATGGAGATGTCAAATTAGGTAAGTTGCCTGAATTTAATAATAAGACAGAAAGCCAACGGGAACGTTTTAATTTGATGAGTTAAAAGCCATGGTACCAGCTGGGATACTTTGGTTCAGCGAGTTGCCTTTTTACTTTTATCATTCCATTAAAAAACAAAACGAAACACAACAACAACAACAACAAAAACACCCCAAACCAGAATGCAGAGACCGTGCCTCCCAAGGAGAATATTCAGCTCTTGTCAGGCCTTTGTTTCGTATCGAGCAGTACGTGCAGTACAGCAGAGATTAAGCTGGCTACAAAAGATGTGGCACAGTGCAGCAGATGTCCCCATACTGTTGCCATGTCATTAGGTTCTGTTCTCAGGGCCACGTAGGATGCGCCGTAGGAGGTTCTTGTTTTCATTTGGGCCAATAGTTGACGATAGAAAGCGCGTCTCCGTGGGCTTGCGTGAGAATGAGACAAGAAGTTTTGCATTCTCTCAAGAAGGCCTAGATAATTCCTGTTCTTTTGGACTGACAAGCCTTGAAGCCTCCCAGGTTACCCTGGAATTTGCTGGGTCGGGGTTATCTGGACGTCAATGTGTTTGTTCTCATCCAGAATGGCTTCGGAGGATCCACTCTATAAGACAGTGTCTCCTGAGGAGACACGGGCTCTGGTCCCAGCTGCGCCTCTTGCCCGTTGTGTGACATTGGGCATTTCTACTCATGTGGGGAAGAGGAATCTCTCCTCCTTTTGGAAGCACTCTGAGGTCTACGGATGAAAAAACTCCCAAGAAATCTGTATTACTGGCTTCCTACAGTTATGCTTTGCATTTAAAGCTGCAGAAACAAGCTGAATCTCTTGTGATCTGAGCATTCTGCCTTCAAAACCTGTCTGTCTGTCTGCTGCCTCACATCACAGAAGTCCATGTGTATTTAGGGCTTTGCAGGGAGAAGGTATCCCAGGAGAAGGAACGGGATGCTCATTCACAGAATGATAGAATCACAGAACACTCTGGGATTGGAAGAGACCTCTGGAGATCACACAGTCCAACCCCCTGCCAGAGCAGGTCCCACAGGAACGTGTCCAGGTGGGGTTTGAATGTCTCCAGAGATGGAGACTCCACCACCTCTCTGGGCAGCCTCTGCCAGGGCTCTGCCACCCTCACAGGAAAGAAATTCCTCCTTGTGTTTAGATGGAACTTCTTATGTTCCAGTTTGTGCCCGTTCCCTCTTGTCCTGTCCCTGGGCACCACTGAAAGAAGCCTGGCCCCATCCTCCTGACACCCACCCTTGGAGTATTTCTAGGTGTTGATCAGATCCCCCCTCAGCCTTCTCTTCTCCAGACTAAAAAGCCCCAAGTCCCTCAGCCTTTCCTCAGCAGAGAGATGCTCCAGGCCCCTCATTTTTGTGATCCTCTGCTGTCCCCTCTCCAGCAGTTCCCTGTCCTTCTGGAACTGGGGAGCCCAGAACTGTACCCAGTGCTCCAGGGCAGAGCAGAGGGGCAGGATGACCTCCCTCCACCTGCTGCTCACACTTTTCCTGATGCCCCCCAGGATGCCATTGGCCTTCTTGGCCACCAGGGCCCATTGCTGGCTCCTGGGCATCCTGTTGTCCACCAGGATTCCTGGCTCTTTTTCCTCAGAGCTGCTCTCCAGCAGGTCACCCCCAGCCTTGTTCTTACGGTGTCCGGCGTTGGAAGGCAGACAGTTGTGCATTACCCGCATCGCCGCTCTTCAGAAAAACTCCAACACATTCACTCCCCTGTGGTGAAGCTGGAGCACTGTGCTAGGGAAATAGGGCTTTTTAAATAAGAAGAGGGGGAAATAAAACCAAAACCAAAAGAGAGTAAAGCCTTGGAACTCATAGGAGCTTCCACTAAATGGATTAAACTTGGGCTGTGCATGGGTACATTCCTTTTGCCTGCTACGCTAGTTAGTATTGCCCACAATTCTCCCCCAGCTGGCAGTGTACTACCAGTGAAATAAAAATACAAGGGACTTAAAATGATTTTTGGCTCTGCAAGACCAGCTGGTTATCTGCAACTCAGAGAGCAAGGGATTATTGTCTGCTAGACAGAGCCTCCAGAAATGGGAAGGGATGGCTCCCGCGGTGCCTCCGTAAGTAACACACAAATACCGTCTCCAAAGCACGATGCTGTTTTTCCTCTTGGATATTAAATTGAATATCCACTAAGTTTTGTGAGGTTGCTTGGTTGTTGTATTGTGAGATGGAAAAATAGCTGGGAGAGGAACAGGAGCATGAGGAAGCCGTATGCAGGAACTCATCTTTTCAATTTGCAGTCATGTGAGTGAAGACACGAGCTGATCTCATTATTAATCTTTAACCGTTGGAGCTGAATTAATTTTCCATTTGGATGAGAAATGTGATTGTTCTTTCATAATGCGATACTTCCTACAGGAGAATTTGTGGCTTAAAATGAGATGTCTGAGTCTGTGGCAATTTCATTTTCCAGCTGACTTCGGTGTTGCAGCAAAAATAACAGCCACCATTGCGAAGAGGAAATCATTTATTGGGACCCCTTACTGGTAATCAACTACTTTGATTGCTGTGATCGTATGCAAAGCTGAGTCGGTATTTATGCCAGGAATTCTAAAATACACACGCTGAGGTATACACACCTATGTTTAGATACACAGCAACTGCATGAATTCCCTTCCTTCCAAGTGAAATACCCACAGGGTAAGAGTCTGGGCAGCGCTGGTTGTGGCTGTAACACAGAAGTACCTGGTATTTGAGGCAGAATTGCTCTTTTCCCCAGGTTTAGTAATGCAGAACGTTCTCCCCGTTCGCCGGATACCAGCCAGCCCTTTCTCAGTAGCTTCTTGTGCTTTTGGTGAACAAAAGAAACACCTTTTCAATTTCTGTGAAGAAAAACAGACTTTAACTTGGCTTTTAATCATCTCTACTGATTAACAGCTGTACAAGACAGCATTCAATATGCAGATATCTCACTGTAAATCTTAAGCTGGTTTGTAGAAGCAAATTGAACTGCTGGTGGTTTCTGGGATGCAGTTGAGATGCTCAGTGCGATATTCTTGGTGTAGACTGAACGTGTACGTACAGCTTAATCCAGACTATGGCTTTTAATTGTTCACTGCCCTCTTTATCCTGTTGGGGAAGGAGGACTGAGGGCAGGAAGATTATCTGGTCATTAAAGCATTTCACCAGGAATCATGAGACTGGTTCTATTCCTAGCGCCGCCTGTGACCTTGGACAAGACACATCCCTTCCATGTGCTTCTCCGCTCCCCTGGTGCTGGGTGTCCTGGTTTGGGGAGGGGGACATCAGGCTGTTCCCAGAGTTGTGCTCTTTGATGGGGGTTCTGCTCTGGGCTTGTGCAAGGTGCTTTGTGCCTCTCAAGTGCTGCTGATGCTCTCACTGAACGGTGCCTTTGCTTTCAAAGGATGGCCCCGGAAGTCGCGGCGGTGGAAAAGAACGGTGGATATAACCAGCTCTGCGATATCTGGGCCGTCGGAATAACAGCGATTGAGCTGGCGGAGCTTCAGCCACCCATGTTTGACCTTCACCCGATGAGGTTCGCTGGCTTCAGTCCCACTGGAGAGAGTTTAACCTTCTCCATAGACTTAGAGACCCACGCTAAGATTCCTTCATCAACCATCCATCTGCACCTCTTCACAAGACATCAGTCTGAAGCTACAGACTTGAATTTATAATTGGGATGATCTATTTTTCTTTTTAAAAAAAAGACCTCTGTCGTGTCAACAGTGTGATTCAGACCAGATGGAGTAACAGTCACTAGGGAAGCTGTAGCCTCATGTTTAACGAGGTTCTTGCATGGCGATAAAAACATTTTATTTCAAGATAAGAAAAGCAATAGCTTTATTGTCTCTGTCCTCTAGCACAGTATAGACCATAGTCTGGTTGCACCAGTATATTTCTTACTGTAAAGTATTAAAGTGGTTAGATATTGGAATGAAATTAACTGGGTTTATTTACCATATAATAACATTATTCTTCCTTTACCTTTAGGGCTTTATTTCTAATGTCAAAAAGTAATTTTCAACCGCCGAAGCTAAAGGAAAAAGCAAAATGGTGGGTTTAAATTCTTTCCTTTGTTCAGTATTTTGTTGATAATCTGAGAAAACTTATTATTGAAGGAGGGAGGCAGTGAAAACTGCTGGTTTTAAACTCGGAAGGCTGAGGGCTGATTTCAGGCGCAGGAAGTTTTGCTGAGAAACAGCTAGTTGGTTTTTTATAGGAGTCTGGAAGCAAAGGCGAGGGTTAAGGTGACAGCAGGTATTACCTCACAGGACAGAAAACCCAGTGTGGGACAGGGCAGCCCTACCTGTGTACAGCGATCCCTGCCAGTCATCTGGGGGGGAGATGAAATCTCTTCTTTGTGTATTTTGGAAGAAAAATTATCTTTATCCTTTCCCCATAATTCCTGTTACAGGGCATTTGCCTCAGGAGAGATGATTGTTTAATCCATTGCTGATTTCTTTACCCTGCCTTGCCTTCTTAACACCCGCAGCGTTTCGTACTGCGCTCATTAACCACCTGTTTCCGAGGCTCACAACAACTCTGAGACGCGGGAGTTTTCTGCTCGTGATGCTGCCGTAGAATCTTTTTCCCTGGAGGTGTTTGGGAGGGCGAGATGTGTGCGAGAGGAAGGGAGAAAACACTCCTAAGTGCGCGTTTCCTGTATTGACGCTGCTCGGCATAACCCCGGCCGATGCGCTTCATTTCTCCGATGCCGACCTCTCAGATGCTGTGCCTGGAAGAGGAAATGTGTTTTTGTTAACGGGATTTGAACTCACACAGATTTGGGCTGAGGCTGCCCCCAGAGAGGCGTAACAACACAAAGGCAATGGCGAGAAAAAAGGCTTGAAAAATTGTAGGTCCCCGACACCCAAGTCAGAATTCACATCTAAAAAGAGGTTGTACGTCACAATCCCCTAAACCCTTCTGAAAATAGCAGCAAAGCACTTCAAGGAGTAAGTTGAGTCTGTGTCTAGGACTTTGCATTTTGTTTTCCTACCTGTAGCCAAGAGCAGTGAAGTTGCCTGTACGTTGTAGGTTTGCTGGGTCTATAATTCACATTTTTTATTTCTGATGCCGAATTCCATAACAACTGAAATGGTGAAAAAGTAGAAATAGCACTTTATGTGTTTAGTTTATTTTCCATCCCAAATCAAGTGGGTTTTTCCCTATCTTGTTAACTTGGGAATGCAATTATTCAAACCCGAGATGAGGTAATTGGACGAGATTCTAATTCAGCATACCCTTTCGTAATCGGTGTTCAAATCAAAAATATCTGCTTCAAAAATGAAACATAAACCCTCGTTTTTCTTCAAGGTCATCAACATTCCATAATTTTGTCAAAATAGCACTTACAAAAAATCCAAAGAAGAGGCCAACAGCGGACAGACTCCTTTCTGTAAGTGATTTGGAACATTTAATGACATCAATAAAGAGATCTCTTGCTTCCAAGCGAGCAACAGATGGATAGGAAACCAAACTGGAACCATTTTCTTTCTCTGATCTTACAACACGGGAGGTGAAATCTGAAGGAAAGAGACACTGGTCAGCTGCAGAAGTAGGAAAAATTGCAGAAATTGGCTTCATGCTCTGCTCTTCAGCCTTGTCCTTTCTGGAAGTGGGTGTCTCAGCCCCATTGATAGAGCTGCGTAGACATGGAACCTTCCTGTCACCCAAATAGAAAAGGGACATATTTAGCAGCTGTTCACGTTTCTTTCTGCCTTTCTAAACTTTGCTGAACTCCTCATGTTAAAAAATGATGTTAAGGTGTATCTCTTTATTTGACTCTGAGTTAAAGTTCCAGTTTACAGCTGGCCAAAAGCGTGGAATTTCCATGCTTCTGGAGGGGTTAGAAATTCTAACCACTAAGGAGTCATGTAAAAATGTTCAAGCCCCTAGAAAGCAGGCAAAATGCAGTAATACCCTACATTGGATGTTTATTGAAAGAAATTGTGTTTCAGTTGCATATTATAATGTGTTCTTCTCTGTGTTTCTAGCATAGCTTTGTAGGACAGCCTGGACTTTCACGATCTTTAGCGGTCGAGTTGTTGGACAAAGTTAATAATCCTGACAACCATACACACTATGAAGTTGATGATGATGATTTTGAGGTGAGAACATCTTTTATTTAGGTAAAATACTCTGCTTTGCTTTGGGAACATGAGGCTGCATCCAGCTCTGGAGTCCTTAGCACAGGAAGGGCATGGAGTTGTTGGAACAGGCCCAGAGAAGGCCACAGAGATGCTGGGAGGGCTGGAGCCCCTCTGCTGTGAGGACAGGCTGAGAGAGTTGGGGGGGTTCAGCCTGGAGAAGAGAAGGCTCCGGGGAGACCTTAGAGCCCCTTCCAGCCCCTAAAGGGGCTCCAGGAGAGATGGGGAGGGACTCTGGATCAGNGTTCTATGACAGGGGCACTGCCCCAACATTTTTAGAGCTCCACTTTTTGAGTTACCATGTAGAATAAGCCAGGAAATACAACCACCACCCTTGTCACCTTTATGCTGTGGCTGTAGAGAAGGATCCTGTGCAAGGCAAGGACAAAGGTGGTGGAAGTCACAGTGTGGGACTGCAACAGCTGTTCCTTCTGCTTGTTGGATTCACTGTTGATTGAGATGGGACAGAAAGCCACAAGACCTTTCTCAGCTTTTCCCTTTGTAACCCTCTCAGCCTCACTCCGTTATCCGCCACACGATTCGCTCTACGAACAGGAACATCAGGGCAGAACGAACGGCATCGGAGATAAACTGTAAGTTCCCGATGAGCTTTGCCCGTTTCGTGGCGTTGGTTTGATTCTGGCAATGGAGAGTGTCAGTGTCAGCTCTGGAAAGCCTCTTCTGCTTTTGGTACAGTTGAGAAACAAAAGAAACTGCACATACATATGAATCTTCTATAATATTTTTCCAATCCCAAAATTAAAACGTGCATCTTTTCCCACTGTTTCATTCCATCCCATTCCTGCATCCTCATATTTACATGGAGACCTTGCGTGAGCAGCGCAAACTCTCAGCTCCCTGATTCCTCTCAGACCACGCAGCCTTACTGAAAACAGCAAAACAACTAATAACCTTCAAACACAGAAAAATAAGAGCCAGTTGATAATTACAGTTGTATGATTCTATGATCAGGAAGGCATCTTACTACAAGTAATGCACAGTGTTGTGCTGTGATGAGAAAATACAGAAAAAACATAGCATTTTGTGTTTGCACATTTTTCCAAGTTCATAAGTGAAACCTTCCTTGACCCTCATGGAGCATTTGTGAGGGCAATAGGGCCAGTAACATCTCATGATGATGAGGGGCCTAGAACATCTCTCTGCTGAGGAAAGGCTGAGGGACTTGGGGCTTTTTAGTCTGGAGAAGAGAAGGCTGAGGGGGGATCTGATCAACACCTAGAAATACTTCAAGGGTGGGTGTCAGGAGGATGGGGCCAGGCTTTTTTCAGTGGTGCCCAGGGACAGGACAAGAGGGAACGGGCACAAACTTGAACATAAGAAGTTCTATCTCAACATGAGGAGGAACTTCTTCCCTGTGAGGGTGTCAGAGCCCTGGCAGAGGCTGCCCAGAGAGGTGGTGGAGTCTCCTTCTCTGGAGACATTCAAACCCCACCTGGACACGTTCCTGTGGGACCAGGTCTGGCAGGGGGTTGGAGGAGATTGATCTCCAGAGGTCCCTTCCAACCCCAGAGCATTCTGTGGTTCTGTAATAGCTGTCCTGACCAGGTTGCATGTAACAGAATGCATTTCCTTTTATTATGACCTTTACTTCTCTTTGAACTACAGTATTAATACACTGCTCAGTTGGATCCAAGTTCAGATTTTGAAGGCAGAAACAGCATTTCTCCAAACTTGAAAAAATGCCTTTTGTGTAGTGTAAGTGTAAGTGCTCTCGGTTCCCCTGCATCAAATACATCGCAATTTCAGGAGTTTGCCATTAAAAAGCCTCTTGCTGCTTCTCTTTCACATACCCTCAAAGTGACACATGGTTATGCAGCTCTGCTTTTGGGTACTTCCATCTGATGACTTGGTGTTTACTTCAGGTCTTTGTAGTGGGTTTCACATTTGCAAATGGAAGCATTAAGGCAGTAACGCTGATATTTAAGTGACTGTTGTGTCCTGTAGGTAAGTTAAGTGTTGCATACGTAATATTTAGGTCTGTTACAGCACGTGTTTCGCCATAGTAAGCATTGAAAGGCCACCAGTACAATGTTGTGTGGATTAAATTTGAAAATTTAATGTTTTGTAGTCGATAAGCTGCAGTTTGAGCCCCCTCTAAGGAAAGAAACAGAAGCTCGGGATGAAATGGTAAGGACAAGTTTGGTTTTCCCTACATTTATTAAAATCATGGCGTCTTCAGTGGTCTGTGGTTCAGCTCTAAGCAACATGTCTCTGAAATACAAAGTCATAAGAGGACCACTCTCGGTCCCCCATTTTTAAGAAAACTAATTGCCCCTTTCCTCCTTCCCCCTGCCCTCCCCTCCCGGTGCTTTGCGCAGGGACTGGTGCTCAGGGGGGAGAAAACAACACGTGCCAATTAATTTGATAACAGGCCAAGGGTCCATTCTGCATTTGAGCCCCTCATCTTCCCATCATCAGGCCTTGTTTGCTGCTCCTTCCCGGGAAGGCGGCCAGCTTGCACGCAGCCGGCTTTGCCCCCTTGTGAGCCGCTGCTGTTTGTTCCAGCCCCCGGCAGTTTGCTGCCCATCAGCTAATTAATTAACCTTCTTTGGGATTAGGATGTGCCCGCGTACACAAGGGCTCCATTTTTCAATAACTGTTGTGAATAGCAGCAGCTGCCTCTAGTTTGGATTTGGAGACACTCGTGCTCCAGCTCAGGGGGTAGGGACAGATTCGCCTGGATTTGGATGGGACCAATTAAATCCGTACGGTTTGTTACCGGTGAGGTCCCCTCAGTGCCACGTCGAGTGACAGGAACATTGCCAGCCTCTGCTGATGGCATCTCAGGTGGGTTTGGAGGTGGCTGCAGTATGTTCTCTCGCTGGAGGAACGTCTTGGACAATTCCCTGAGTGGAAAATAGGAGTTTTCACCATAAATATTTTGCTTTTGTGTTACTTACTGCCACTTGATACTGGCGTTATAGCATTTGCGGGTGCTGCTTTTAAGTCTCGTGTCTAAAAAGAGGAAGAAAACTTTTTAATAGTTGCTTTATAATTAGGTTGCAAAACATTCTTTTGCTTTGGAATTTTATTGTAGCGTTCAGGGGTCGTTCTGCAGGGCTCTCCCAAGCTGTAGGTAAAGTACTTTGGTTTGAGCGACGGGGAGGGGGAAACATGACAATTTCTGCCTCTTCAGGTCGTGGCAGCTGGCACTGATTTTGCTTCGCATTGGAATCCTTTTGTCGACGGTGGGAGCAGCAAGTAAGTAGAGAATTTACAAACTCCTTTTACTTCTGCGGCTTAATATGGAAATACATTGAAAGAAAAATTGAGCTATGGTTGAAAAGCAAACCACAAGCCCTGCTCTGCTTTAACATTTGTGAAGTTGAAGGGAGATTTTACCCAGTTATTGTTTTGCAGTTGGTTGGTCATTCTCTGGAGGAACAGGTTTTTATCTCTTTTGAGCACGAGCAGCAGCTTATCTTAAATGTATTGTAGCTCCCCAGTCGCAGGGGGGAAGTGAAGCGTAAATGTGTGGCTGGCACAGTGCAATAAAGCAGCCAAAAGTCGATTTTTTTTGGTACCAGGCAGAGCTGGTAACCGTGCAAGGGCTGCCTTCGGGGTCCTGCACTTCTCCTCTCAGCCGCGGCGGTGGCTGTGACATCCTGTGGCAAAGCCTCGGCGCAGCCCTGAGGTCGGGCCCTGGCAAAAAAGGGAAGGAGAAACCAGTTTGAAGACTGGAGTTTTCCCTGCTCGCTGTGGTCTGTGTTCTGGGGCTGAAATGGTTTAGGTGAAGATAAGCTTGGTCTGAGGGAGCCCAACTCTCTACAACTGAGGACTGAATTTAATAGGTGCCTGGCTTCCTTTTGCTGGGAACTACTGGTGGATTCTGCCTTTAAAGGCAATCTGTGAATTTGTGGTGAAGGTTATGGAAATTTAGTAATACTGACAGATGCACACAAGTAGGGAAAGATGGTATTTGGGTTGAAAAGAATTGCTCAGCTAAAAGAGCCTCTTGTCCATCTTTATTTGGAACTGAGTAGCAGACAAATTCATTTTTTTGGCTTTTTTTTTGGTAGATAAAGTCTTGCATAAGCTCTCAGCTGACATTACAGCCCCCCCATCCCCCCTGGAACGCTGGTGTGTCACGGAAAAATTGCCAGCATTTGGGTCTTTTTAAGTTCAACCCGGTTTGTTGGGGTTTGTTTTTGGGGGGAAGGGGAGGTTTGTTGTTGTTCCCACTCGTCGTAAAAGTTCGGGGTGGCTTTTTAAGGCCTCTCCCTTCCCAGTAACGAGGGCGGGCGCTTTCCTTCCTCTCTGGGTTGGTTTGTGTGACCCCCACGAGCCGAGGATTGAAAAAACCTTTCTCGTGAGCGCTGCTTTTGCAGCTGGGATCTGCGGGGTCGAGGAGCCAGGGAGGGAGGGAGGGAGGGAAGGGAAGGACGGAATCTCCTCCCGGCAGAGCGACTTGAGTGATTTTCCTCCCATTCTGTACCGTTCTTTAGATTAGCCACACCAGGCTGCACTAACGCAGCCGCAGCGAACCTTGCTAGGGGCTGGAAATGGGTAAAAAAGATAGAGATTCAGGACTGAAAGGCAGACAAGGCAGAACGTTTCTGCGGGGTAGAATGCGTGCCGCTTACTTGGAAACAACTTCCAGTTGGAAAAGATAAACAGGAAACGCATAACTCCTCTGTCCCAGGAATTCTGAGTAACACCAGGGACGTGGGGAGAGGATGTGAGCTGGGGCATGGAGGTGGGGGTGTCCTCGCTTTTCATGCCCTTCGGCTTTTATCAGAGGGAACGGGGATTGATGGCTCCGACTCAGGAGTTACTTGCCTGGAAAAGGGAATGCCAGAATGTGTACCTTGATGATTGAACTGGTTTCCTTGTGTTGGGGTGGCTTTTTTGTTGTGGTTTGTTTTTTTTTTTTTCCTTTTCTCTCATTGTAGCATTTTAAAATGACTTTTTTTACACATTTTCTATATTACAGAGGTGGGGGGTGGAGGCTGTCGATGGTTGGGCTTTTTCTCTTTTAAATTTTTGAATAAGTCCTGTTGGCAACTGCCCACCACTTTTCCTGCAGAACTAACTTGCAGGGAAATTTTAATCCAGTCGAATTTGGATTACTGTAATTCCGGTATAATATGTCTTTGTTTTCCTGTCCATTACCCCTGGGGTCATTCCTCAGTGGGTGACAGGGTGTGTTGTGTGCATTTTAGTGCATTTAGATTTGTGGTTGTTTAGATTTTAATTTTTTTTTTTTTAATTTGATGCAGTTTGGTTATTCTTATATATGTGTATATATTTATTTTTTTTTAAAGAGAGCTTGAAAATTGCCATTTGGCAAATATTTTATCAGTTTGTGTTTGGTTGAGGGTGCTATTTTCAGTACTGCTTTGATCTTCTGGTCGCAATTTCTTCTTTTGACCCCGGGGCAGCTTTGCAGCAGAGATTCCCGCTGCGATGGGAAGCGGTTTGTATCTTTAGCCTGTAGCACCAAAGGAGGAAACTTCCCTTTGTAAAGGTTTTTCTCCATTTGTCTCCCAGTAACTTCCTCTCTTCTCATCTTTTTGTTTGTTTGTTTGTTTGTTTTTCTCTCCTTTTATATTACAACAAGGTATTTCAACAATACTTAAAGTACTGGGTAAAATGAAAGATGAGTTGGTGGTATCTGGGATGGAAGAGAGCTTCAGCCATTATTGAGGGGCGAGGGGAAGGAAAGGACTATAATAAACCAAAAAGGGCTTGATTCAGTAAATAAGAGAGAAGTTCTTTGTTTTGAAAAGGGCTGGGAGATGCTCGTTGTGAAACTAAATGACGTCACCGATGGTTTTAGTTGCACGTGTCGACCTTAGCCCACCCCAAAACACCCAAGCACAGTTTTACCTAGGGGACTGCTTACCAAATTTGGCGATGGGAGTGAAGATGTTGAAGAGTGAGTCGACCTCCTTTCCTGTGCCGTTGTGTTTTAATTCCCTGCGGCTCTCGCTAAAGCAAAACCCTCTTCCCTTAAAATGCTGCGGGCGGCTTTGCCACTCCTCAGCTTAGAAGCGAGGGCTGGTTGCGCTCCAAGGCCTAACACACGCTTGGCTGTTGATGTGATGGTCAGGAGAACGTCTGCAAAGCCATGCTTTCTTCCCTCCCTCCCCTTCCTGAGGTTACCTCAGAGCCCATATGGAAATGCCTGATATTTTAAAGCACATTTTGCAGTGAGAAATCCATCGGTCGTGGGCCAGAGCTCTGGTGGGGCACGTGCGGCTCCTCCAGCACCTCAGCACGTGTCTGATCCAGAGCGAAAGCTGGAAACCTCACCGGGGGGTGGTGAAACTCTTGGCTGGTTGGCCCCCACCTTCGGCTGCGAAAAAGCGATGGGAGGACGTCGCTCTGTGACACGATGCACTGGCTGATCCAGAAATGCAGCATTTTCACTGTCAGGAAGAATGTTCTAGAAAAAAAAAAAACCCACCCCAAAACACCCAAGCACAAAAGTAAACTGCAAGTGATGGAAGGGGCACCTTCAGAGAACTAGTCCCTGAGCACATATTAAT
This sequence comes from Nycticryphes semicollaris, assembly GCA_013400055.1. Lineage (NCBI taxonomy): Eukaryota > Metazoa > Chordata > Aves > Charadriiformes > Rostratulidae > Nycticryphes > Nycticryphes semicollaris. The sequence goes on from VXBJ01002455.1 coordinate 381,131, forward strand.
TTGCTAATTTCCAATACCCTTCACGGCAGAATGCTCTGTAACGTTGGTATTGATGACGGAGTTTATCAAAACCCAACACTTCTAACAAGATTAACGTGCTTTTTTTTTTCCCCCCAACTCTCAGACCTCTGGTTTAACCCTGTTCATGCAAAGCTACGACCTGTCCTTTCCACGCATCTTGCTCGTCTCGTGTATGGTCTGTGTTTTCACCTAATTCTCTTTATCTTGTTGGTTTAACCAAGACAACAACGGCACCTTTTTATTGCAGGTCAACACTAAAGCGGGCAGGGCCACCGCCGCTACCCCCGAAGGTAAGGGATGGTGCTTTTTAAAGAGATTTTTGGGCAGCAAATCCCACTTGTGCAGCCTCAGCAGCGCTTCTGCCTGACGCTCTCAGCAGGTTATAAATTGTGTTAAACCCCATTTTGCTACCAGACTCCGTGGGGCTTCGTATTTTCTGCTGCCGTGGAGTCTGTACCGTCCCGGGTCTGGGGTGCTCCTGGCCTCGTCCTCTGCCCCACACGAAGCGACTCGGAGCTATTTTCCCTCTTGTGCAGCGTTCTGCCTGCTGCTGTCATTTCTCCATCAGAGAAGGAATACCTCTTAAACCATCCTGCTGTCAAATGTCCTTTTTCAAAGCTTTATCTATTTTTTTTTTCAATTTTTTTCTTACGTAGAAGCAGCCTGACTTGAATTAAACTTGTCTGAAGTTGCCCTTTCCCAGGTAACCTTCACCTCTGGTTTGTCACAGCCGAGAATAAACAGTTACCCCGAGGAAAACCTCCCAGACGATGAGAAATGCCAGACGATAAAACACTTCCCGGACTCGCAGGGCAGAGCCCCACCAGCTCACAGGAGACAAAGCATCCCTGTTTGCGGGCCTCAGGCTGATTCCTCCCCCTTTGGTATGACCAGCAGCATCAGCAGCCCTGGGTTGCTCACAGCTAGATACAGCGACTTGGGTAAATAAACCACATTTCCTAAAGGTGACTTTTACCCCGTGAATGGAAATGGGTTCTAGAGTCAGCTGTTTTCAGTAGGTAAATTTTCTTAATCCCAGCTGATCAGGCACAGCTTTCCTTTCTCCACGTGCACTGGAGCCGTCACCCGTGGTGGTTCCCAAAACAAGGACACTGGGCCAGTCAGTCCCATTCCCGCGTTGCCTGCAGCAGTAGAGTAAAAACAAGGCGCGTGGGGGGAGGATCATCTGCAAGGACCTTGCCACAGGTTTTTTTATTTTCTCAGTTGTGTTTGGCCCAGGGACTGTTTGGCTAATGGAAAGCCTTTATTAAAACCGTAGCTTAGCACCCAGAAGAGCAGCCAGCTGTCCTCCTTGCTACCTCAGAAGGGTATATGGAATTTTCAGAGCTCACTTCTCCACTCCCGCTGGACCCAGGGGAGAAGGGAGAACAGGACAACAGAATATTTTCACATTTCACTGTGTCGAGTGAGCTACAAAATACACCTGGGCTTCTTTTCAGGGAATGGGGACAGCATGCTGAAACTCATTGAAGAAAACGCAGAAGGGTCTGGACAAATCCCTCAACTGCCACGTAAAAAAGAGAAAAGAGATTTTCCTGTAAGTATTTTGTGCCTCTCAATCTGATTTCACCGTCACGTTGGCTAGTTAGTCTTGTAGCAGTGCCTGGGGGAGGTATTTTATGATCTTTCTTTCTCCCCACAGAAGCCAGCAATCAATGGTTTGCCACCCACACCCAAGGTGCTGGTAAGAAATCTCATTTGCAGTAAGAGCTATTGGAAGCCCCACTGTCCTCCTGCCCTGACATCTCTCCGGTCTCAGAAGGTTTATGCTAGAATAAGCCACCAGCTCATCTGGGGTGACTTTCTGCATATCAGAGCCAGTTACTTACCATGGACTGAATTCCACAATATTTGTTCCCTTTTCCTAAAAAAATTCCTTTCACCACTCAGTCAGGGTGTGAAGGGTTGGAGACTTCACTGGCTCCGTGAGTCGTGATCTCCAGTGGCAGTCCCTGCTTACAAAGAGAGGGGCTGGTGATGTGAGAGGGTGTTACTGCTCCAACATTCCTGCTTGTTTTCCCTTCATATGCCATTGATTTGAGCACTCAACATTGTTCTTACCCGGTAGGTACTTAACATTGTTCACAGAATCACAGAATCTCAGGGATAGGAAGGGACCTTGAAAGTTCATCTAGTCCAAACCTCCTACCAGAGCAGGAACACCTAAATCAGGTCACACAGGGTGGGTTTGGAATGTCTCTAGAGAAGGAGACTCCACAACCTCTCTGGGCAGCCCCTTCCAGTGTTTCCTCACCCTCACCATGAAGAAGTTTTTCCTCAAATTTAAGTGGAACCTCCTCTGTTCCAGCTTGTACCCATTGCCCCTTGTCCTGTCATTGGTCGTCACTGAGAAGAGCCTGGCTCCATCCTCCTGACACTCACCCTTTCCATATTGATAAACATTCATGAGGTCACCCCTCAGTCTCCTCTTCTCCAAGCTGAAGAGACCCAGCTCCCTCAGCCTTTCCTCCTCTGGGAGCTGCTCCACTCCCTTCAGCATCTTTGTAGCCCTGCCCTGGACTCTCTCCAGCAGTTCCCTGTCCTTCTGGAACTGAGGGGCCCAGAACTGGACACACTATTCCAGATGGGGTCTCACCAGGGCAGAGTAGAGGGGGAGGAGGATCTCTCTCCACCTACTGACCACCCCCCTTCTAATACACCCCAGGATGCCATTGGCCTTCTTGGCCACAAGGGCACTGAGCTGGCTCATGGGCATCCTGCTGCCCACCAGGACCCCCAGGTCCCTTTCCCCTGCACTGCTCTCCAAGCTGCTGTTCGTATCGTTCTGATCCCTCTTTGTGTTACTCAATGTCTATCAAGTCTATGAAAAGGTTTGGAAAACTGCATCGTAGCTTTTAGGGAAGATAACAATGTTTTTGCATCAAGGTATGTTGGAGCAAGTTTCTCTGAGAAGAGAGAGCAGGGGTGTCTACAGATGTGTATTAAGTGGCCAAGTGCCAGAAAATAAACCTTTTGTGCTGTAAACTTGTTTCAGGGTTCAGCTTTGGTGTTTTACAGATGGGAGCATGCTTTTCCAAAGTCTTTGATGGTTGTCCTTTGAAGATTAATTGTGCAACATCATGGATACATCCTGATACTAAAGGTAAAGTTCTTTGGGGGTTGTATTTTAAGCCTGCCTGTTGCCAAAGTGGTGGTGAGCTTGGGAAATGATCCATTTCTCTTGAATTTTTAGATCAGTACATTATCTTTGGCACGGAAGAAGGTATCTATACTTTGAATTTGAATGAACTTCACGAAGCAACAATGGAACAGGTAATTTTTGGTGAATTGAACACACAGAACAGAAAGGGGAATATGACGAAGGAAGGTTGGTGTTAGAGGGGACAGATGGGGTACCAGCCTTTGAGGCATAAACTGATTCACATCAAAGCCAGCAGGGGAAGCCCAAAAGTGAATAGTTGCCCCACCTACCCGAATTTCTTGTTGCTGCTTGTGTAAGGCTGCTTTCAGAGTTCTCTAGGAAAACATCTTTCTTCTCCTTGGAAACAATCTCCACTAGATGGCACATTGCTTCTCCATGGGGCTAAAGAGACATTGCTTCTCCACGGGGTGCTCCCAAAGCCCTCAGATGTTTAATTTCGATGTTTAATACCCGTTTGCCTCTGTCTTCTTGGGCTCTGTAACCCTTTCCAAAACCACTTCATGTAATCGTGGTCTCGTTAGATTTGCTTCTTCAGAGTTGGGAGTCACAGAGTCTCCTTGGAAGGGAAGTGTTGGCAGTCGCCAATGATGAGATTTATACCTGTAGGTTTCTTAAGCAGTTCACAGGGGCACTTCAGGCACGTAAAAAGCCTTCAGTTCAGTCTAAGAGGACAGCAAGCAGAGGTGGCAGAGTGGGTGTATCTCTGAGTAACATCAAGAGAAAGGTGATTTCACAGAAAGGGCATTGTCCAGAGATCGGTGCTTAAGAGGGGGAAATCCTGTTTCTGGGAGCATGGTTCTAGAAGACAAAACTCGAGGGGGGGCAGAAGAAAAAGGGAAGAGGTTCAGCAAGTCATGGGACAGAAGTGGGAGAAGATTATAAATGCCCTCATGGTGAGAGCTGTGAATTTTTAATTCAACACCGTGATAAAATCCTTTCAAATTAAGAGAGCTGAGGGTGCACCAGAGAGTGGAATGTGAAGCTGCTTGTCTTTTTGTCGCCTCAGCAGATGAGGGAAACAAATGCTTGCTTTTAGAATAAATTTCTAAAAATCACAGTGGTGGCTGTTGGAGTCCCCCTGACCTTCTTACCTCAATTTTCTCTTTCCTCCATTCATCAAATTCCTAAATTATTTCATGTAATAGTCTTCCCTAGACTCCTCCACGTGACTTCTCCAAGTTTCATGTCCTATTGAGAGGTCAGATATGCCGGGTGGTAGGTAGAGAGAACATTCAGTGCACCCCAAAATGAAAGTTTCCTTTTCTGTGCGAGCGTTCTCGGTTGGCAGAGCCCAGGTTTTGATCCACTTCAAACCCCGGAGGATTCCCCGCAGTGCTTCCACCACACCACTTATTTTCTGATTTGCTTTTATTCATTTTGTGATTTCTCCCCACCAAATACATGCTTTTAACTGTTTCTTCAGCATCTAATTCTGATCTCGTCTTCCAAAGTGCTTGCTGTCTCCCCAAGGTTAGTAACTCCCAATGTCAGAGTCTACTTTATATACTTTTAGTCCATTATTATTTTATTTTATTATTATTTTGTTAATTTTTCTGTGAAAATACTAAATAGAACCAGAGCCAGAGAAGACACTATATATCTTCAGGTTGCTTTTTCCTTCTATTAAATAGGAAATTGCTGATAGATACTCTGCTTTTATGCCCAGCCACTTGTACGGTTTCTTTCTGCAATATCTTCTGCCCCGAATTCTCTTATTTTCCACGTGGAAATGACACACAGGACGAGGTCCTTCTCAGGTGTTTCACACCTTACTGTCTCACTGCCCCCAGCGGGGCTGTTGTCCTGTTAAAGAAGGAAATGCAGGTGTTCAAATACAGCCCGTTCTGCACAAGTCTGCATTAGCTGCTCTTATTATCCCTCGGTAATTAAAAAATACATGTCTCATTGCTGTGCTGCCCTGGATATCCCATCAGCCCAGCCATTTTTCAAGTCCCCCACCACCCTTTTTATTTGATGTAGGAGCTGCCTTTGTCCTCCTTAAGGTCCCGGTTCGTCCCCCCATCAGTTCTTCAAGATAATCATTACCTGAGACCTTGGAGTTTGAACCAGTTCTTAAGTAAACTTTACTGGGACCTGCTGGCAGGGGTATATCTAATGGAAATATGTGTAATGTCCTCGTTTTCTGCTTCTAGCACAAGTTGCTACCCCCTTAGCACTACCTCTTAACTGTGCTATTCCCCTTTAAATGAAGCCTGGGGGGGCCAAATTAAAAATAAACAGCAGATAACTGGCTTTGGGGGTTTTTTGCTGTGGGGAGCTACAAACACTCGGAGTTACCCCGAGTTCAGAGGGGAGACTGCACAAATTTACGGAGGATAAATCCGTTGAAGCTCCCGAAACACATAAAGCCTGTATCTGATTCAGCAGGTTGCTGAGCTGAAGAACTTGGTGGCTGACAGACTGTTAGGTGCAGGTTTATATATATTTTTTTCCATGTTTTCACCAGGTTTAGGAGAAATTACGTCACCTTATGGTGTCTGCTGGAAACAACTATTAGGTTAGGTGGGCATTTGCAAGATCCGATATAATCGCTCTTTTGTAGAGCCTGGATTCAAACATCCTTTTTTTTCTTACTTTATTTCTTTTTCCTTGAGGACTTTACCTGTGAATACTGTTCAATAAATTTAGTCTTGTCTTTTTTTCTTTTTTTTTTTGTTAACAAAATCCCTGTCCTTCTGTTGTCCTCATCCTTCCCTCTGTTGAGCCTCCTGAATGCTGGCATTTGCCATCACGTTTATCAAAAGTCCCTTCAGGTTGTCAAGAAGTTCTTCTTAACTTGAAAAACCTCCTCACATCTAGAGATTTGAGTAACTTCTTTCCTCTGAAACAAAAATAAGTCCCAAAGCTTTCCATGAAGAGTCTGTTTACAAAGCAGCATCCTCACACAAATAGCCAGGCAGGTAAATCCCACAAAATACAGGATTTGGGGGTAATTCAAGAAGCTCAGAAAATACTCATGTCTTTTGGTTTTTTTTTCCCCTGTCTTCTGACTTTGTGGGGTTTAGGAGGTTTCTATAATAACGTTATCTTTCTTTCCCTGGCTGTTATTCCTGAGCAAACTGCATCTATCTATATATGGGATTCCAGTCTTCCCACTTTGGCTCTGTGGTGCTCATTAAAAAAATAAAGGAAAATTGAATTTTAAAAATTGCAGGGGCAGAAGAGGGGAGGGATGAAAGCTCTTTCAGCCAGAGAAAAGGAAATAAAGGGGAAACTGCAGTTGCAGCTGGGAGTCTCCCCAGTGTCGGTCCCTGCGGGAACGGTGGTGGAGGAGGAGCGGGGAGAGAAAACCAGGGTTGGGAATTCCTCTGTGTTTCTGTTAATGGAAATATTTTCCTTCTTCAGTTATTTCCCCGGAAGTGCACCTGGCTGTACGTTATCAATAACACCTTAATGTCCTTGTCAGGTGGGTATAAACAGAGGGAAAATGTATACAATTGTAAATGAAGAGAAACATTGAAAGTCAGGACTGAGCACAATGGGTTTTGATTGCACTGAAGTAGGAAACTGCGCGTTGTTTGTTGTGTTTGTGCAGGAAGCTTTGCTTCAAGAGCATCTTAATGTGAGAGACTTGCAGGGGCAAAAGTGGACATTTACAAAGAGTAGAGCAACTTGTCTGCAGTGGCCCTGCCCTATGGTTTTTATTGTATTTATTTTAAGTTAGTTTGGTAAAACTTGGTATTTGTTAAACAAAGAGTTGCCTGTGACAAGGCTGCAATTTGGGTGAAAGTGCCCGGAGAATCTAAAGGTGAAGTTCTCATCTTTGGTTCCTGAGCTGGGAGAGGTGGAAGAAGGGAGACCTGGATGTGTCAGAACAAAATTAGGAGAGGGTTAACGCAGATGAATTACGGAAGGGAGCAGCCGTGATTGATGGCCGCAGGGTATCGTAACCTGGCAGCATCTTTGGCCTGGACCGGCTTCCGAGAAGAAACCCCCCTCTCAACCAAAGCACTTCCAGTTTGAAGGGGAACGAGGTGAAATAAGCAAACCCAAAAACTAATTTCTCATCAAAACTGTCCTGAAATAGGACGTTCTAGAGAGAAAACAGAGCCCGCTGTGGCCTGCGGGCTAATTGTGGGGCTGTGCCTATAGACAGGGCTTTGTGTAACCCCATTTCCATTGATGTATAGATAAAGAAAAAGTCCTGATAAGAGTTAATTGGTGCATAATCACAGCCTTCTAAAAATGTTGGCTTAAAACCTAACTTTCGGAGCTGCTCTGGTGTTACTGAAATGAGCTTTGAGTCGTGCTTTCTCTGTGCATTATTATCCTTGTCTTCTTTTCTTTTTCTTCATAACTTGGGACTTGAAATACCCGACGCACGTGCTGCCTTTCTCCAGAAGGTAATTTTCATCCACACATTTGGCCAAAGCGTGCGATTCTCTGCTGGAGGCGTGGGCGCCATGTCAATTCTGCTTTTTCTCTCTTGCAGGGAAAACGTTCCAGCTCTACTCCCATAATTTAATAGCTTTGTTTGAACAAGCCAAAAAAACAGGATTAGCTGCTCATATTCAAACCCATAGGTTCCCTGACAAAATATTACCAAGGTACAAATCTTTCACTTATAGCCAGTTATTAACAAGGGAAAATTCCCATAAATGCTGTTTGTGCTTGAATTGGTCGCGTGAAGGGCCTCCAGCATCTTTTGTTGATCCCTTTGGTTTTGTTTTTGTTTTTATATATAATTGCTATTCCAGGAAGTTTGCCTTAACGACCAAGATCCCTGATACAAAAGGATGCCACAAATGCTGTATAGGTGAGTTGCAGCCCCTGTCTTGGGGCACAGCGTGTCTTAAACTCATTTCTCTTTAATAAACTTAGAGGTAGTTGGTTGTTAGAGACTCCCAGACCTGTTGCACTCACATAGACACCTTTTCTGCTCTATTCCTTCGCTCAAGCTTTGACCTAGAATCCAACTTTTAGCGAGGTGAACTTGAAAAGAGGATTTTCCACAAAGAAAAGGCTGGACGTGAATAAAAATGATGTCAGGCTGGGGAGGAGCGAAGCCATCGCTCCAGGTCTAAGTGCACACACAAGAGTTAGAGCTTGTGAAATTGTAGATTCTTCTTTGGCTTTGCTGACTTTCACAGAATCACAGAATGCTGTGGGGTTGAAAGAGACCTCTGGAGATCATCTCCTTTAACTCCCAGCCAGAGCAGGTCCCACAGGAACATGACCAGGTGGGGTTTGAATGTCTCCAGAGAAGGAGACTCCACAACCTCTCTGGGCAGCCTCTGCCAGGGCTCTGCCACCCTCAAAGTGAACAAGTGCCTCCTCACATTTAGATGGAACTTCTTAGGTTCCAGTTTGTGCCCATTCCTTCTTGTCCTGTCCCTGGGCACCACTGAAAAAAGCCTGGCCCCATCCTCCTGACGCCCACCCTTGGAGTATTTCCAGGTGTTGATCAGATCCCCTCCTCAGCCTTCTCTTCTCCAGACTAAAAAGCCCCAAATCCTTCAGACTGGCTGAAAGAAGCCTTGCAGAATGGTTTGGGCTATCTGGAGGAGACACATCCTTTTGCAAACTGGCCCTAGTGCTGAGGGAAGTTCTACCTTTACTCTCCTAAAAATGCTTAAGCAGGAGTATAAAGTACCCAACTGCAAAGTTGGGTATCCTGTTTAGCTCCTATAAGGTGTCCACAGTGGGCATATTTCAGACGATTCCTGAAGTCAGGTTGCTCTTGTATCCAACTGAACTTCAAAATGGCCCAGCCCCCAAACCTTTCATCATATTATTGCATTGAAAAACCACAGCCCAAACCCTTCCTCGCATTAATGCTGTAGCTGTCAAAGCTCACGAGAAGTTACGGCCCATCCTGGCCACTTGGGAACTGGTCTTATATTTCAATCACAGCTTGACCTGGACCTTTCACTCCCCTCCCACTCAGCCCCAGGAAGGAGGTGTCACAGCTTTTCTGGCTGTTCAGCGTGTGGCCTCTTTTCTGAGAGTCAAAAGAATGTCAGTGGTGGTCATTAATTCCAAGTCTAATTGCGTTTGTCTGGAACGTAGCATGATATTAATCACTGTGGATATTTGACTGGCAATCCAGGAGGCAATTAGCAGTGTGAAACTGATATTATTTCTTAAATTATTTGTAGAGATGGCTGTGGGGGTGTGTGTGTGTGTGTGTTTAAGTATGCATAGAACTTTCTGGGCTTAGAAAAGGGTGTTTTTTCTGGTTTTGTTTCTTTTATATAGTACGAAACCCATACACGGGACACAAATACCTGTGTGGTGCGTTGCAGTCTGGAATTGTCCTACTCCAGTGGTATGAGCCAATGCAGAAGTTCATGTTAATAAAGGTGAGTTTAGTTTAGAACATTTGACCTTAATCATTACACAGTTGTTGCAATACCCTTTGCAGCATTTGCAATGGAACCTGCGTCCCAGTCGAGTCCCACTTTGCAGGTTCTGAGCGCTTGAAAATCTGGCTCGATCTGTTCTGACTGAGAAATTTTGTGGCTGAAGTCAGTCAAGTGCCAGATTGAGGCCAGTACTGGCCACAACAGACCCACCTATTCCTCTGCGTGACATTAATGTCACTCGTGCTGCCTTAAAAGAGCACTCTTGGTAGCAGGGAAAAAAACATTCCCCGTCTTCTACACTTTGCACAGGTTATTTTAGGCTTCTTATTTCACACTGCCTTAAAAATAAAGCCCTTAGCAGCAGTGAAAAAACTCTCTTAAGTCTTCTATACTTTGTGCATGTTATTTCAGGCTTCTTATTCCCAAGGTGAAAGGAAACTTTACAGATGCCTTCTGATGGTTTGGGGGTGTTTTTTTTTCTTCCAGCACTTTGATTTTCCCTTGCCGAGCCCTTTGAATGTGTTTGAGATGCTGGTGATCCCCGAGCAGGAGTACCCCATGGTCTGCGTGGCTATCAGTAAGGGCACGGAACCCAACCAGGTAGTTCAGTTTGAGACAATCAACTTGAACTCTGCTTCCTCGTGGTTTACAGAAATCGGTGCAGGTAAGGCTTCTCGGTCCGTCTCGCGGCCAGTTTATTGCCTGTTGGATAAATCCCTTCCTCAGAAATCTTTGGAAAAACCCTTTAGGCGAGGCAAAACGATGCAGGTTTTCTACCAAAAGCCTATTGAAGCTGATCCCAGGTTCTCCTTGCCACGAGCAGCCAAATTCAGTCTAAATTATCTCTTAAAAGACTTTATTTTTAGACATTTTTATCTTTTATTTTATAAATGTCCTTAAGTTGTAACGCAGACCCTGGATACTCATTCGTGGTTGTGGACTTCTTCCTGGGGTCAGTCTTACCCCTCTTTGCCCTTCTCTTCTCCATAAAAACTCCCATGAATGCATTCCTCTCTGCCCCGTGGCCCGTGGGGGAGGTTTCTCATCTTCAGCCGCCTGTTAATAAGTAGAAGATTGTTGTTTTGTCTTCAAAAGCTAGTTGATGACTTGCAGATGCTTTTCTCTGCTGGCTTTTGTTGGATATACTATTTAAAATTTAAATAACGGCTTTTTAAGCAGCTGTACTGAGAACTTCATTAATAAAAAAACCTAGAAAAATTATCAAATCTTAATGGCAGCACAGTAATCTCTCCAGATGGGGTTTGATGGGAAAAGAACATTTAGAGTGAAGATTCCCTTGATGATTCCTTTTGCTCATTACTGTGCCTCTTCACAAAGGAAGCTCTGCTGAACTGCGACAGACAATGTGTTTTAGGCCAAGAAAACAGTAGAGCTTTCATCTGAAGCACATGCTTTGAACGGCTGGGTTTGTTCTCGGGCCCCGTATTCCTCCTGGAACACTCTGGGGGTCCTGTGGCCTGAGAACATTGAATCTAAACCAAACGTTTTAGATTGGTAGTGTGCTGAAGAGGCTGGAGCTATTGGGGAGAGTCTGAGATCAGTCTTATGATGGGATGCACCAGAACAGGTTGGGGGTGACCTGCTGGAGAGCAGCTCTGAGGAAAAAGACCTGGGAGTCCTGGTGGGCAACAGGATGCCCAGAGCCAGCAATGGGCCCTGGTGGCCAAGAAGGCCCATGGCATCCTGGGGGGCATCAGGAAGAGTGTGAGCAGCAGGTGGAGGGAGGTCATCCTGCCCCTCTGCTCTGCCCTGGGGAGGCCCCATCTGGAGCACTGGGTCCAGTTCTGGGCTCCCCAGTTCCAGAAGGACAGGGAACTGCTGGAGAGGGGACAGCAGAGGACCACAAAGATGCTGAGGGGCCTGGAGCATCTCTCTGCTGAGGAAAGGCTGAGGGACTTGGGGCTTTTTAGTCTGGAGAAGAGAAGGCTGAGGGGGGATCTGATCAACACCTGGAAATACTTCAAGGGTGGGTGTCAGGAGGATGGGGCCAGGCTTTTTTCAGTGGTGCCCAGGGACAGGACAAGAGGGAACGGGCACAAACTTGACCATAAGAAGTTCCATCTCAACATGAGGAAGAACTTCTTCCCTGTGAGGGTGTCAGAGCCCTGACAGAGGCTGCCCAGAGAAGAGGTGGTGGAGTCTCCTTCTCTGGAGACATTCAAACCCCACCTGGACACGTTCCTGTGGGACCTGCTCTGGGTGGACCTGCTCTGGCAGGGGGTTGGAGGAGATATCTCCAGTGTTTCCTTCCAACCCCAGAGCATTCTGTGATTTTGGGATATAAAATAACCTCATTTTCTTTTCCACAAGGCAATCAGCAGTTAGATGCCATTCACGTAACGCAGCTGGAAAGGGACACTGTCCTGGTCTGCCTGGACAGTAAGTAACACATCTCCATTGGGCAACTCTCTACAGATTGTGCAAAACTTGTTTTGCCAGATTTGTTGCTTTCAATTGTACCACAAGTTATTTTTTCTCCCTTTGTTACTGATTTGTGTTGTAATATTTCCTACCAGGCAGAGTTCAGATCAGTGGGGTTTCATTTGGCCTCTTGCGATTCCGCTTTTCCTCTTCATGAGTGGATCTTTCTCATTCTTCTTCTAAACACAGCATTGCAGATCAGAACTCAAATAAAAGCACATGAAATTTCCGAATTTTACTGGGGAAAAGTGACATTTGCCTGTCACATGTGCTGGGGGCCAAACAGCTAACGCTCCGTCACACGCAGTAACTACAGCCTCGGAAGTTAATACCTCAGTGGGAACTTTGCGATAACTTTATCTGCCTGAATGTCCCACCCTTTGTGTTGGTTTCAGATCTCTGCCCTCTTTGCTGTTTGCAGAAAGGCTCTCAGTAGAGTCCAAAAACGTAGGAAGTGTCTAAGAAGGTTTTCTGTATTTATTTTCACAGTAAGATGCTCTCGGAATCGTTTTAGGCAAATACTGTAGGAGTTATAGTTACTTTGTGCCTGCAAGATGAAATCAGTGTTTCATACTCAAATCTGCCAGTAACCAGCAGTGGGGTTTAATACTTTGTTGATTTCTTTTTTTTCCTTTTCTTTCTTGAGAATTTGTGAAAATTGTGAATTTACAAGGGAAATTGAAGTCAAGCAAGAAACTGGCCTCCGAGCTGAGCTTTGATTTCTGCATTGAGTCAGTGGGTAAGTGATTTGCTTCTCCATTGTCTCCCAAGGACTTAAAAACTTAGAGGGATGATGAGTGTTGAAGGGGTTGTGATAATTTCGACTGGTCTAAGTGCACCCGGAGGGGCCTGGTGCTAAAAACTGTGGTGTCAGGATGTTGTCAGCTGTCTCTGCCTCTGCTGACAGAAGAAAAATAAGGCAGTTGCCAGATGGTGTGTGTCCCATCCGTGGGTGTTTCCATCCATCAGATGGACAGAAACCATCGTTTCTGGTTTATAAGCAAGATGTATCATGATTTAGTTGGGGAAAAAAAAACAAAACAAAACAAAAGGACCGAGTCATTTCTGGTCATTTCCAGAGCACTGAGAAAAAGTGGTTTAGTAATACATAAATTTGGGTTAGTCTTCTAAAAAGCTACGATTTTCTTTAGGGTGGTAGCGCATCCATAAGATTTGAATCAAGTTCCTAGAGGACAGGCTGCTGTTGGACTACTGAGCACAGCAGTTTGAAAACATGAACTGTAATCATCAAGCAAGGGTTTCTGCTGTAATAAGCTCTCAGAACATCTCAGTAGTGAAGTTTGATAATTCTGTATCTCCAAAACTGAACTTCTTTTTGGAATCAAAGACACAACTCGCTGTTGTGAGCTGTTCTGTACAACTGGCACTTCTGGGTTCTTCGGGCGTCCTCCCTTCTTGCCACGGGTATTTTGTCTCTTACCAGCGGTCAGTAAAGCAGCTCACATTCTTTTATACAACATCTCATGTTTAGATAGGTCAGAGCTGTCCTGAAGGAAGGTATTTTTAATCAAGCCCATGATTCTTCCCTAAATTCTGCCACGTTCTGATTAACTGCTGCACTTGGGTCACACAACGTCTCCTGCTGACACACGCAGATCGTGACTCGCCCGTTGCCTTTCCCTTGAACTCTGAAGGAATTCATAGACAGAATTATTTATCCCAAAGTCTTGTGCTTTCCAGCCGACAGTGAATAACTTGAGCTGTTCTTCATACGCTCTTGGGAATCCGGGGAATTAAAGAACTCTGTACCCTCTGGTCACAGGGTGGAGCAGGCGAAGATGAGTCTAAGGCAGTTGTGACAAACGTTGCTCTTAGGATTCTGCTGGATGCCTTTCTTCTGTGTATTTAGGGGACACTGAGCAGATACAAAATGTGACTGGAAAGAACAGTAAAGGAGAACAAGTAGGATTTAGGAAAATAAAACACAGTGTGAAGTATGTTGCTATGACACTGCTTAAAGAACATCAGGCTCTTCGTCCATGAATTTCAGGAGTCTGGTAATTAAATCATTCGGAGCTGGTAGTTTTCTGTGTTCCCTCTGTAGCTCTGAATGAAAGGCTCCTCCCCTTTTTCATACTCGGGTCTAGTTTGAAGTAAATACAATAACTCAAATGATGTGTAATTTCCAGCAACCCAGAGTGTTGGGGTTGGCAGCGTGTTTGTACACTTCCTGGTGTTTTCTCCATTAGGAAAACAGAGATCCAGAGAACAGCAGTGAGGGGCAGGGGGGAAAGGAAAAGCCAGAGATGCCAATCTGGTCTTGGCAAACAGGGAAGGTCTGAGCTGTGCGGTGTGAGTTGCACTTAGACACACAACGCGCGACTCGGAGCCAGGCGGTGACTGCAGTCCGGTTTCTCTGCGGAGGTTTTGGAGTTTGGTTCTTCTACCAGGAGTCCAAGTCTCACAACAAACTGCCCATTCCTGCTGCTGGTGAGAAACCCAGTTCCTCTGGTTCAGATAAGCCACACTGGGGTCTGATTTTGTGTTTCTCCTCGGCAGTGTGCCTTCAAGACAGCGTCCTGGCCTTCTGGAAACACGGCATGCAGGGCAAAAGCTTTAAGTCAGATGAGGTAAGTAATCTCCCAGTGTCTCCCAGTCTAATTTCTTCCTGTTCCTTATTTACCACTTGATCTTTTGGCCCTTCTAGCTGCTTCCTAGTGATAATGCTTGTGTTCCACACAGTCATTGCTTCAGCTCGCTGCTTGCTGTCCTCTGACTTCCTCTCTTGTGTTGCCCTGGGTAAAACGCAGACGTGCTTTTTACCAGTTCTGTTTCCAAGAACATCAATCAGAGACTCCTGAACTGCACAGAGCCAGTACAGAGCTGGTGGAAGCAGCGTTTGGGTTCCCTCAGTCCTGGATGAAAAGCTTGAGTTGGCAGCATCCTTTGAAAAAATAAAATAAATTAAAATAAA
>VXBJ01002455.1:396084-421471 GCA_013400055.1 Nycticryphes semicollaris
CTCCCTCACCCTCTCCCTTTTAAAAAACCTGTCCTTTTTCAAAAATAACACTGTCCTTTTTTTATGGCATCCTCAGTAAAAATGCAGGGAAAGCTACTCAGTCTCTGCTGACAAAGATCTGATCAACATACTCCCTCTGTGCCACCAAGTCATCTGGTCCAACAACAGTGTACAATACAAAAATTATTTAAAATAAGTTATATTTTATGGAATCTAAAACTCTTTTTGGCTTGGCATCCATTTATCTGATTCAGCCCTGTAACTTGCACTAAATTATATTTGCATTATTGAAGAGGCTGATCTTTTTCTTTCTTCTAACTCAGACCAATAATTTTGCCACTGAAATCGACCTAAATGTCTCCATTTTTCTGCAGGTGACCCAGGAGATATCGGATGAAACCAGGGTTTTCCGCCTGCTGGGATCAGACAGGTAATCACAGAGTCACAGAATATCAGGGATTGGAAGGGACCTTGAAAGATCATCCAGTCCCCTTGGAGAAATAGACACCTTTTAGTTTATTTCAACTGGTTTTCTAGCTTCCAGCTGGAACTGGCTTCCAGCCCACCACAGATCCGTCTGGAGGCAGTCCTGGGGGAGGCACTTAACGCTCCTTCTGCCTGCAAGAGCCAACATTTAATTAGTGGCTGCATCTGCCTCCAAAATGATTACTAAGAGCCCTTGTGACCTCCTCCGCTTCGCGCTGCAGAGATGGAAACGTGAACACAAACAGGGGTGAGGAGACAAGAACAGGGAGAGATGAGAACCCACCTTTCTTCTTAAGAGAGATGCTCCAGTCCCTCATCATCTCTGTAGCCTCCACTGGCCTCTCCCCAGCAGTTCCCTGTCCTCCTGGAACTGGGGAGCCCAGAACTGGTCCCAGTGCTCCAGATGGGGCCTCCCCAGCACAGAGCAGAGGGGCAGGATGACCTCCCTCCACCTGCTGCTCACACTCTTCCTGATGCCCCCCAGGATATTATTGTCCTTCTTGGCCACCAGGGCCCATTGCTGGCTCCTGGGCATCCTGTTGCCCACCAGGACTCCCAGGTCTTTCTCCTCAGAGCTGCTCTGAGGAGGTAACTGATTTAAATATCTTGGATATTTGATTCTTTAGGAGAACCTGTATCCCTCTGATGTGTGTAAACCCACGAGCAACACGTTTGTTCCTCCTGGGCAGTCAGACCAGGTGCTTCGTGTTTTGGCGCTGAGGGTTTGGGGGTCTGTCTGTGTTTCCTTGCAGGGTGGTGGTGCTGGAGAGCAGGCCCACGGAGAACCCCACCGCTCACAGCAACCTCTACATCTTGGCCGGACACGAAAACAGTTACTAAAGCGACAGTGACCCAACGAGAACCAAGGAGAGTCCATTTGCCACACCAGGAACCAAGCAGCATTAGGAAAGGCCGTAGGAGCAGGACTGTGACTTTACTCTTCTCTTTTCTTGACACCTTAAATGATGACGTTGTTTTCGGGTGGAAATCAATACATTTTTTTTTGCAGCTGGGAACAGCTGGTTCTGTCTCTTGCCACTGTGTGGTTGGTTATATCGAGTTTGCTTAATAAAAGCTGAGAGATAAATAGCCCTTTACTCGTTAGTTATAGGGAAACAGAGCCTTTAAAAAACGGTTTGCAGTAAAGGTGCCATAAACTGTTAAATATTTTACTTCCCTTGGATTTTCCTCATCTTGTGTAGATGTAGATAAAGTACTGGCTGTTCCCCCGTTTTATACTGAGTCTGATTCTTAATGAAAAAGATTTGTGTAGGAAGTGAAAGTATCTGCAAAGCTTTTCTGTTTTAAATCTGCCATTCGGTATGGCTTTGTATAATAGACTATTTAATCCTTATTTATTAATCTGCTGCTAGAATGGTGTAATGTATCTAACTTTTAGCAAAGGAAGGTTGCAGAGCAGCTTACTTGTTTGGTTTGGTTTTCTTTTGGTTTTTTTACAATTGTATAATGATTATTCTTTTTTTTCTCGTAGGGATGTAGTGCATTATTGAGGGGTATGTTACAACCTTGGTCGATCTTGTAAAAATGCAGTTTTGTACAACAAAGGACTTTGTATTGATTTTTTTGGGTTTTTTTTTTCCCCCCCTGCCTGCAGAATGGCCATGAAAGGGATTTTTCTTATTTACTCGCTGTAGGGTGTGTGTACACAAACTATGATATTGGTATCAGACGTGTTGCTCGCGGGTGGGTGTGTACAATATTCGTGTGTGTGTGTGTGTGTGTGTGTCACCTTGACCGGCAGCGTGTATTTTTTATATATATATATATATATTTATATATATATATAAATGTACAAAATATATATGCTTTATTTTCATAAATTAGGGATAAGCCTTGTGACGTGAAAGGGAAACTGTACCCAGTCGTCACCCTTAATGAATGAAAGTATCATGTATCGAACTGCCCATGACGTATAGTTTATTTATACCATCCCAGAGGGGAGCCTATAGCGATGCCTGAGCTTGGTGTCCTTGGGAAGTGGGTACTGAAATGGCTCGTTCCCCAGCTGGGTTGTATAAATAAATATGATAAGAACCAATATCCTGTATTAAAGCTTCTGATCACTT
Source organism: Nycticryphes semicollaris (assembly GCA_013400055.1). NCBI lineage: Eukaryota > Metazoa > Chordata > Aves > Charadriiformes > Rostratulidae > Nycticryphes > Nycticryphes semicollaris. Next base: position 398,658 of record VXBJ01002455.1, read on the forward strand.
TTCCCCCCCCTCCCTTTCCCTCTTTTGTCACCTGCGTTTTTCTTTCTCTTTTTATTCCGCCATTAAAGAGTCGCATCGGTTCCTTTTGTCTCCCTCATTAATTAAAATTCCTGAAGTACCATTAATTATAAATATAGACTGACTAGAGGATAGCGTCTGGTTTTACTACCTCACCTTAACCTGTAAGTAAACGCAGTCTGTAGATACAGGAGCAGCTCGTTAACATATGAATTAGGGATTTTTGGAATGAAATCCTACCGCGTGTTCCATTTCTGTGCTCTGCTGCCCGAGGAACGGCAGCTGAGAAGCTTCAGACATTGTTTTAGTAAAGGTAAGAGTGTCACAGGGGAGAGCAGGAGTGCCCTGATCTTAACTCGCCACCCGAGGAACGGGGCGCTGGGTTTGTCCTCTCCAGGCATCAGACTACGCCATCCATAATTTAACGGGGACGGCATCAACCCAGGCCCACGTGATGACTCGGGAACGTCTGCCCGTTGCTGGGTACAGCCGGAGTTTCAGCTCCTGTGGAAGGTCTGGGTGGGAAAAACCTAGAGCTACACACAGTTTTATCCACTTGGCGTTGTCATTCAAAACCAATTTTTATTCTTGACTTAATTATCAAGTCAAGATTTTCAGTTCTGAAACTGCATCAAAGTGTAAGAAATAGTGAGCGTACAGATATAAATTAAAAATCCATTCACAGCAGCTGGAACTGGATCAGCAGTGATGAGAGAGGGACGTGTAATTCGGGGGTTGTAAACAAATCAAGTTCTCTAGTACTGAAAATTACATCTCCACAGGTAACAGTGATCAGTGATTAACCCTCAGACGCTGGAACTCCTCGTCTCCAAAGACTTTAAAATGAAGCAGCGGGTGTAGATGTAAAGCAAATGCTTTTATTCAATTTCCCTCCCTCACTGCAACCATCGTTTTGGCATCGTCTTTGAAAACATTTAAAGATCTCTAAAGGACTAGAGAAATCTAGAAATAGAGATAAAATATGAATGTTTATGGGGAATAACTGGAGTAAATAACTGTTAGGTCGTGGCACTGTCATGCAGGAGTAACGAACTAAAAGTATCTTTTTTTTCTTTGAATGACATGAATGACAGGGGATTTGCTGAATCATTAAAAAAACCCAACATGAATCTGGGACAGTCCTCCTTGAATCAAACCTCCTGGGTTGTTGTTTTTTTTGGGTGTTAAAGCATTTCTGATGGCATATCCTGAAATGCTTTGCCCGGTCTGGTTTTATAGACGGTGGCATTTTTTCCGCATGATTTACAAGACGCCGTTTTCCCCGTGTGAAACCTCCCTCGTTACTCCTCGTGGATTTGCATGTCCCGTAGCTGAGCCCGGCCACTCTCGGTGACCCTGACTCCCGCCATCCGTATTTGTTAGGCTGGTTTTAAGTTAATCCAGTATTTGTCTTGTATCTCTGTGTGGTTTTGTGCCAGGGTTTGGGAGTGTATAAAGCGAAAAGCTTGCTCTCCCCCTCGTTACTCTTTTGACAGATATCCCAGTATTAGTTATTTGATGCACGAGGTTCATGTGTTCAACTTAAAAGCCTTAAAACAGGCTCTTTGAAGCACAGAGAGGATTTGAAGAGCAGCCTGTAGATTAGTCTTTTTGGATTTCCTAAGCAAATTCAGCCTAACTAAACAAGCCCCACACAGCTGTAATGGTGATGACATCTCTTTAGAAGATGAAAGGTCCAACGCCTCAGCGAGCCGCTGCATCTCTGAACGAAAAGGCCGAGACTGGGAGACTTTCCAAAATGTACTTTTTTACCTTGTTTTGGGCACTAGATTGTAACAGAGACTCTTAACTGCACTCGTGTCCAGTTTGTGTAACTAGGCTTTGTTCTGCCTAAATTCCTGTCGCGGTTCATTTCAGTCCATGCCAAATAAACTCTGCTTTATTTGATACCTGGCTGTGGTGTGGTGGACTTGCTGGAGACAGCACCTTCTCGAAAGAAGGGAAGTGGTGGTGGGAAGGGTCTGATCCAGGGCTGGCCACTCTTCTGGATCCTACAACCTGTCTGGGAGCTACACGACGTCTCCTGTGGATGGACAGGAGGAAAGGGAGGTCTGGGGATAGCACAGGAATGAGGAATCGGAATAGCAATGGCAAACTCCTTCAGATTCATGCTGCTTCAGCACAACTCTGCTGCCGGTCACCTGGAGTCACAACAGAACCATTTAGGAGTTGGCTGGCTTGAGAACCAGAGGCTGCTTTCCTCATTAATCAGGTGGCTTCCTCGTTAATCAGGCAGAGAGCAAGGTGGCTGGTGGGCTCTAAATGAAGGTCACATAGAATAAGTGGGTGGCAGAGACTGCCCAGAGAGGTGGGGGAGTCTCCATCTCTGGAGACATTCAAACCCCACCTGGACACATTCCTGTGCGACCTGCTCTAGGAGGACCTGCTCTGACAGGCAGTTGGACTGGGTGATCTCCAGAGGTCCCTTCCAACCTCATATCATTCTGTGATTCTGTAATAAGAAATTGTGAACATGAGCATTTGGCAGGATTTGGAACAATTTATACAAGCCTTGCCCTCACGTGTTGGCCACCTCTATACTGCAGGTGGTTCAGCCCTTGGTCCTTCTGCACCCTGGATCTTCAGGGATGAGCTGAGGTAGAGAGAAAAAGGAGGTTGTGAATGTGCCTCTGGGCTACACAAAGAACCATCAGGTACTGGTAAAGGGAAGCTGAGGTTTGGGGTGGAGGGGCAGCTGTGGTAGAACATCTGCCCTTGTCACTGGAGCTGGAGAAGGCTCCAGGGAGACACTAGAGCCCCTTCTAGACCCTAAACGGGCTCCAGGAAAGCTGGGGAGGGACTCTTGATGGGGGAGTGGGACAATAGGATGAGGGGGAACAGTTTTAAAGTGGATGAGGGGATCAGATCTCAGGGAGAACTTCTTTGGTGTGAGGGTGGTGAGAGCCTGGCCCAGGTTGCCCAGAGAAGCTGTGGCTGCCCCATCCCTGGAGGGGTTCAAGGCCAGGTTGGAGGGGGCTTGGAGCAACCTGGTCTGGTGGGAGGTGTCCCTGCTCAGGGCAGGGGGCTGGAACGAGATGCTCTTTAAGGCTCCCTCCACCTCCAACCATCAAACGCAGAGTCTTCCAGATATAAAAAAAACAGACCCTCCTGGAAAAGCAGAGCACTGGAGAGAGATAAAGACAACATGGTGCTGTGGGACACACAGGCCCCGGGGGCGTTTCGGCGCCCTGAGGGGTGCGTGTGACCCCCTGAGAGGCCATATGTGTCCCGCCCTCCCTCACCGGGGGCCGCCCCGGCTGGGTTTGGTCCCTTCTCCTCCGCCCCGGGGAGGGCGCTCCCCTCAGCGTCCAGGCGACCGAGCCTGGCAAAGGCCGTCCCGATCCGGGGAGACACACGCCTCCCGTGGGACCGCCCCGACCCCGCCGGAGCTGCGGCCGGGGCCGGGCGCTGAGGGGAGGGAGCTGTGGCCGAGCGGGCCCGCGCCATGGAGCGGTACGAGAAGCTGGGCAAGGTCGGGGAAGGCTCGTACGGCGTCGTCTTCAAGTGCCGCAACAAGGACACCGGCCAGATTGTGGCCATTAAGAAGTTCCTGGAATCCGAGGAGGACCCGGTGATCAGGAAGATCGCCCTGCGGGAGATCCGCATGCTGAAGGTGGGCGGCGGGCGGCCCCGACGGATCCCCGCGCCCCTCTCTCTGCCCGCCGCCGCGGCGCCGGTGGGCCCCGACCCGCCATTGCGAGCCCGGCGCCGCGGCCGTGGCCAGGGCTGAGGAGGGGGCGTGAGGGAGGGAGCAGGGCATGGGGCGTCGGGAGGGGGGAGAGGAAGAGATGGGGCCTGAAAGCAGCCGTGTGGAGATGGTGCATCGTGAGGGGGGGAAGAGAGAAGATGGGGCCTGAGGGCGGCCGTGAGGAGAAGGGGTGTCGTGAGGGGGGAAATGAGGAGACACGGTGTGAGGGCAGCCATGAGGAGAGGGGGTGTTATGAGGGGGGACGTGAGGAGATGGGGCGTCATGAGGGAGGAAATGAGGAGCTGGGGCATGAGGGCAGCTGTGAGGAGCCGGGGTGTGAAGGATGAGATGTGGCGTTGTGAGGGGGAAAGTGAGGTGATGGGGTGTGAGGGCAGCCGTCAGGAGATGGGGCATCAGGGAGCGGTAGGGAAAGTGCCCAAATGAGTGAGTTTCTCTGGGAGAAGGCCAGTGCCGGTGGAAGTCTGACCCCTTTGGCTGGGGATGGACGTGCCTTGGGATGGAGGTGATCCTTGGCAGCCCCGGCTGTCACGCTTCACAGAGAGTTGGTGTAGGTGTGGGCTGAGGCATGGCAAACTGCCGGGTGCCCTCCAAGTTCTGCATGGATGGTGGAGGAGCATCAATAAAGTCATCCCTGTGCCTTCTAGAGAGGGATTGATCCAGTCTCTGTCCCCCGTGGAGTCAGCGGTGTCCTGGCTGGCACAGGCACAGCTCTGTCTCTAGCATGTGGTTGTCACCACCTGTAGCCCCAGCTCCCTCTGCATCCAGGAGATTCCACCCCCCAGAGATGAGGATTGTTGGAGCTGGTGTAAAGCTCATGAGGAAAAAGATAGCCCGAGGTGGGGGACAGCCGTGGGGCGCAGCTCTCCTGGCTCCCTGCTTTATAAATCTGCCCCAGCTCCTCCTTGAAATGCCCTTTTTGAGCCCCTGGTTTGGGTGACCCGCAGTGCCAGAGCCTGACGTGCAGGTGGGATCCAGCTGAATATTGAATGCCAGGGCTGCGTAGGCTCAGAGGTGTTTGCACGTGTAGGTGACTATGGAAACGGCACCTGTGAACCATGGCAGCACCTTGTCTTTGCTGATCCTTTCGTGACTGCTGCCTGAGAGCTCGTCCTCGCGTAGAAATGGGTCACTCAGCCTCTGTGCTTACTTTCCAGATGAAACAAAAGCACGGGGATGTTTGCAGTGAGCCTGCAGAAATGAGGAGAAACCCAGGAGAAAGAGGGAGAGGATGGGGTGAGGTTTCCTTTCACACACCCAGCTTCTGGGCAAAGTTTCTAGTGTCAGAGGTTGTACCCGTCGCTTCGTGCCCAGCAGACACTCGTACTCTGCTGGGAGCTTGTCCCATCTCTTTTTGAGCTGGTGTATTCATTGGGTCTCCATGGTTTCCTGAGGCAGCGAAGTGCTGGGGAAAAAACATTTTCCTTTTATTGGTTATAAACGTGCTGCTGGGCGCTGGCGTACAGCACCCTCAGCTGTGTGCTCCCAGAAGTGGAGAGAGTTGTGCCCTTTTCACGTTCTCCAGGATACTCCTGATTTTATACACCTCCATTGCCTCCCCACCTTCACCTTTCTCTTTTCCGTGCAGAAGAACTATAGCTTTAAAACACTGAACTGATTAAAGACCCAACATTAGCAGCGTGTTGGTTTATTATAGATGTTAAAACAGTGGCTTCCAACAGGACTCCTTTTAACAAGAAACGTGCCGTTTGGGTTCGACACAGTGCATTCCTCTAGACAGTCAATGATTTAGGGCTTTGGAGTTAACAAAACCCTACAGAAATCTGCGGAGAAAGATGGGGTCTGTTTTGTTTAAAACTTTTTTCCCCCAAATTCTTAGTCCCTTGGTCTCTGCGTGTCGTTGCCGGACGTCGCTGCCGGCTGGTGTTTGCGCAGCAGTTGAGACTCTTCACACTCTGTGTTCATGTCCATGGAGTTCCCTTCCTTTACCTGCTGGGAACCAAGTAACTTTCAGGTTTGCAATGAAGTGCGAGATTTCACCCGGTTAAAGTATTTCTGGTATTTCTTTTCCCAAAATCTCCTTCATGTATAAGTAAGGTGTTTTAGTAAACGATGCTGGAGGTGCATGAAGGTTTGAATTATATTAAAGACCTGAAACAGGAAAATAATCATTGCAGAAGTCCCTTGTCATGTAAATGCATCATCCTGAAGGGTCCAAAGCCGGCACGGCTGCAGCTGGAGCCACGGCAGGATCTGTGTCGCGGCGCTGTTGATTTTAACAAGTGCAGACCTGCTTGACTCTCTTTGCAGTTATTTTTCTCTGTAAATAGTAACAGGTTGTTGGTTGTTTGTCTGTTGAGGTATTTCCTGGCTGGGGCAGCAGCAAAGTGTTTGTCAAAGATGTAGTGAGATTGTGTTTCACCAGTAAAAAATGTAGGGCCTGATAAATTATTATTCCACAGGGCAAATACCTTGTAGGCAAAGGGCTTTTAATGGCCAGGAGCCATGGGAGGTGGGGTGGGAGAGCAGGGTGGTAGGCAGGGTCTTGAATTGTGTGCTCCCGATTCCGTAGGAAAGGGTGGAAATCCATGAAAAACAGAGTGAGTCTGTGTGTAAATCCATCAGTGCCTCCTGTTTCCAGAAGGATGTTGTCTCCCCAACCTTCACATGGAGGCTGACACAGCCTTAACTCTGAAATTGCAAAGAAAGTGAGAGGAAAATACAATGCCAAGCTGTGGTCATATAAGAAGTGGAAAATAATCCTTATCATCTCAGCACAAGAGCATCTATAACTTTGGGGAGAAGCCCATGCAGGACATCTGGCCTGTATGCAGAAGGTGACACATGGCCTTGTCACCCAAGCCGGGGGGCAGGCAGGGGAAGTCCATCCCCGTGCTGCCAGCAACCACCCGTTGATAGCCTTGGAAACTGCTCTCTGAAACACCGTGCTGCCAGACAGGGACGTTGTTAGGGTCACTGGCAGATTTATGGTGGCTTTGTGTGCACGTCTGCCTGCGCAAGAGACGTTGGCCCGGTGCACCCGACTGCCCGGAGAGCCCTGACTGCAGAGAACAGTGAGCAGGGCACAGAGAAGATGCCATGGCAGGGCTGCTCCTGGGGGACCCTCTCCAGGCCTGCACAACGGTGTCCCCTCACGGTGTCCCCTCACAGTGTCCCCAGTTCAGCTGGACCTCGTGCTTCCAAGAGTTCTCTCTCCAGAAGCCCCAGCTCCATGCACAGGTGAGAGTGGCCAGGACAGGGCTGGAGGGGGCTTGGAGCAACCTGGTCTGGTGGGAGGTGTCCCTGCCCAGGGCAGGGGGGTTGGAACTGGATGAGCTTTAAGGTCCCTTCCAACCCAACCCATTCTATCACTCTATGACAGACTGTCTCCCCGGGCACAGCCTGCTCTCTGAAGGTCACACCTGAAGACTGACTTGAACCACCAACCTGTAACTGCCGAAGGTTTTCTGGAGATCTGTCTGTTGTAGATTTAACTGTCCTCTTGCTTTGCAATCAGTTGGCGATTATTTCATCCTCAGCTGTTTCTGAAAGTGGTGTCTGGGCACTGCAGAGATTGTCTCTGCCTCCTTCCTGCTGGTGGGCTGGGTCATGGTGGCAAATCTGCTGAGAGCAACAGAGGCATCAGGCCCCAGACACCCAGCGTGGTTGTGAAGACCCAGCACATGCTCTCAGATATCTCTGTATCGCAGAGTCTGAACTGATAGATGGGGCTTTGTCCACTGTGCATGTGGCAAGCAGGTACTTTGCTTAATGTGATAGGTGTCATGGGATGGACACCACTCCTGGGAGAATGGCTGTCATTGCTGGGGTTTTCAGCTTTCTTGTGACAGGCCCTTCTCTTGGATCTGACCATCTTTTGCAAAGTGGGTGAGGAGCTGAGGAGAATGGAGATATGGCTCGATAAATACGGACGCTGGAGAGGTGTTACAACCCTCCTCCCTTTCACCAGCAGCCCTGCAGTGGGAACTGAGGGTGTGTGGAGAAAGTCCCTCCCATCTGCGAGGTGAGGAGACGTGGCCAGGGCAGAGAAGGTGATGCTGACAGTTAGGTCCTGTTGAGGCTGTCAGATAACATTGTGCAAGGCAGAGAAGGCACTTGGTGGAGAAACAACTCACCAGGGAGGACTGAGGAAACAGTCAGAAGATCTTGGTTGTCACCTACGTTTGATCCATGTGTGGCAGATGGTTTACACCACTGAAATAGCCCCTGCCATGTCCCTCCTCGGGAGAGGCTGGTGGTGAGCTGTTGGGAGGGTCTTCTACTGCCCTGCTCTTTTACTCCAGCTCGCTGGTTAACTGCTGGACCCTTCACCTGGGATTAAGTGGGTGCTTCCCCAAACAGCAGCATCTTCTCACTCGAGGCCCTTACAGGAGTTTTTTCTGGTCTTGACTCTCTGCTTCCTTCTCCTTTGCAGGCGTTTCCAGGTGGCTTAGAGGCACATTGGAAGATGGGCTTGGTGTAACTCCCAGGCAATGCCCTTTCCAGCCTCCTTAGAAAATGTGTTTGTTCTAAAGCCTCGGTCAGGCAAAGCCCTGGTGGATGCAGGTCCCTGCAAGCAGAGGGGACGGTGCTGTGAGTCGTGTGAAAAGGAAAAACATTTCTGGGTTGGGTCTGGTTCTTCTTTGTTTCCAACAACGCTGGTGTTGTGTCCCTTGGTTCAAACCCTTTGCCAGCCCTTCCCCAAAACGTGGGCAAGGAAACAGGAAATGGGAAGCTCTAGTGATGTCCACCCTCACCTCTTGCAGGGTGTGTTTGAGTAACCCTGCTGGGCTCGGGCTTCACGTGTGGTAAGGAGTTGTCTGAGCTCCCCAGGAGAGGAGGAAGCCCTGGTATGAGCACATGAAGCGGATTGAGAGGGAGAAGCAGCAACAACAATTCTCCTAATTAACCCATCCTGATTCTGACACTAAGTTGGCGAAGCTGAGACCACGTGCTTTGCTTGTGCTTCTCAGAGGAGGTCTTGGTTTCTCCTAAACGTGTGTTTGCCTGGTACAGGCTCCTACCGTGTGTGATTTCCCAAGCTGTTCTCCAGGCAGAGCTGCTGCTCATCATGGTCCAGTCAGAAGTTGGGTGCCTACAGTGAAAGGCGCTGTGAGCTCGGTGGTGAACTCCAGGAGCGTGTTTTCCAAGAGGCACTCACCAAAGCCAGACTGACTTGTTGCCCACAGTCAGTTCCTAAAACAACTGAGCTGTAGCTGAGCTGCTTCTTCACGTCGTGCTGTGCCTGTATGAAAGGTTTCAGCTTGAGGAACTGAGGCCCCTGTGGGCAAAAGCAATGTCCCCCCCAGTCTTTACCCTCCTTCTCCTGCATAACTAACCGCTCCATCCACTGTGTGTTACAGCAACTGAAGCACCCCAACCTGGTGAACCTGCTGGAGGTGTTCAGGAGGAAGCGGAGGCTGCATTTGGTCTTCGAATACTGCGACCACACCGTCCTCCACGAGCTGGACAAGCACCCCCGGGGGTGAGTGGCCTGTCTCTCCCTGGGAGCCTTGAGCACAGGGAGACGTGGGGGCGTGTGTGTCATTGCTGCTCCGCAGCAGGGCTTTCAGAGGAATTGCATTAATTACAGGAGAGAGGTTTCTCAGCCCAGTGGCCAGGACTTGCTCTGTTACTGTGGTTTAGCAGTGACGTCCAAAGAATTGGGTATGAGCCTGCACGGTGCTGCTCACCAAGGAGACTGGAGCGCTGAACCTAAGCATTTGGGTGATCTTTGGCTGGCTCAGCAGCAAACCCGAGTGGCTTGGGAGCATCCTGCATCTCACCGTGAAGAGGTTAGGGCTGCTGGGGGCAGGGTGGGCAGGGGGCTGGGGGCTCACAGCCCTCCTTCCTGCTGCTCCCCAGGTGTGTTGCACATCACGGAGTGACCGGAGTCACCAGGGGCAGTGCCTGCACCTCTCTGCCCAGCCTCAGCTCAGATACCCTCTTCTTTAAACAGGCACTTGCACCAAGTGTGAGCTACATGGGCAGAAGGAACATTGTCCAGGAGAGGGTTTGTTCTTTTGGCACATTATAAATGACACTCCCACTAAACACATTGTCCCTAATTATTCACAGCGGCTTGGTGCTGTGGAAATGCTAAGCAGAAGTTCATAACTCATTTTACAGGCCTGGAGCTAAATAAATTGCCTGCAGGAGACTAATTGGGGGTTGAGTAAACAAGAGGCTGTTCTCCTTCTCCCTGATGTGGAGCTCTAGGAGAAAGGAGCATGCTGCACAATCGATGATGTGGCAGCATTTAAAGTCAGAGCATTCATCTGTACCACAGATGCTCCACCACCTCCAGCTCTCTGAGTGGTGGCAGAGGTGGAAATGCCTGTGCTGACATCTCAGGAGGATGGCCAGGAACTGTGAGTGCTGAACACAGTCCAAGGAGGGATTTGACATGGACTCTCACGCACTGATGTGGGGTCACCAGTTGGTGAGGCCTCGTGCTGGCTGTGAGTGAGAGATACCAGACACTCTGACATGCTCTGAGCTGCCAGAAATCCTTCTATCTTGATGCATTGACTGGATTTGGAAGTGGTGTCGATGTTCCTTTTGATGCTGCTGTGATGCCAGTATTTTTTCCTCTGAGTTTGCTGACTTGGTCCCCGACAGTTTGGCTCAGAGACCCTGGGATGACGTTACCACACAGAGGTCTCCTCTTCCTTCTTCCTGTAACAGTGAAGTTATTTTTAGTGACCAAAACAAAAATGTGCTTTCTTAAAACAGGGTGCCAGAGCATCTAGTGAAGAGCATAACCTGGCAGACCCTCCAAGCTGTGAACTTCTGCCATAAACACAACGTAAGTCCCCTGAACGGCACTAACGATCGCCATAACGTGGCCCTTGGAGGAGAAGGAGATTCTGTTGCTGTTTCCCTGGTCACACGCCTTTCTTGGGACAGTGGGATGAAATTTCCTGTTTTCAACAGGAAACGTCTATCTGAAGTATTAGTGTATACCCACAGCAGCTGCAGTTGCTGTCACAGAGGTGTCTTGGGTTTGCTGTCAAGGAATGGTTTGCACTAATGACTTCAGATGAGCTTTCAGGCCAAATGAGAATATATTGTTTTGTGTTCCCTGTGTCACACATTACAACTGGCGTTTAGAGAGCTGTTCTGACACCTGATCAGCTGAGCAAACCGCTACCCATGTCACAGAACATCCTTCTGTTGATAGTTGTAAGCACTGAATCATGACACCAGTGAAAAGGTTTCAAAAATGAGATCCAATAAACCAGTTTTACATCCCTTTCTCTGCTTTCTGGAGGGAGATGTGAGTTGTGTCCCTGAGAGGTATCTTGCAGAAAGCAGTGGGGACGTGTTGAGGAGCAGGGAAGGAAAGGGGCCTTTTGGAGAAGTTCTTCAGGCAGATTTAGCTCTAATTGTTTTTGTTTATCTGCCAGTGTGTGAGATTTAGGAGTGGGGCAGGAGATTGCTCTGGAATGGGTGTTTTGTCTTTGCTGGGAGAATTATGTCCAGCCAAGCCACAGGAACTTGGCCATGGGGCTGTCCTGCTTCCAGGATTTGTTGTTTTGCTTCTTTTTTTTCTGTTCCCCCTCTCAGTCTGAAAGATTTAATGGAGTTTTAAAGCAGAAGGAACAATGAGATGCTGCAGTTTGACCTGCTGTAGATCACAGGTAATGAGGTTTTATGCAGCTGCCCTTTTTTGGAACTCCATGACACTGGTTTAACAAGCAGCATTTCAGTCCTCAGGAGGAGACACAATAATTTACCACCAGCTTAGCCAAGAAAAGTCCAAGGCGGAGGTAGGGGAGGGACAACATGAGCTAGACCCTGGTGATTTCAGCAGAGCACACATTCCAGATAGAGGTGGAAGAAATGAAGGTCTCTGGTAGTTTGATCAGCAGAAACTCTTTGCCAAGCCCAAATTCAATTGGTGTGAACCTTCAGCAACCAAGCTGACCTCCCAGGAATCACAGTTGCTGATGTTGGAAGGGGTCCCTGGAGGGCATCTTGTCCAGCCCTCCCACTCAACTGTGTCACCTAGAGCTGGTCACTCAGAGGCTTTTCCAGCTGAGGTTTGAGTATCTCCAAGGATGGAGGCTCCACAGACTCTGGACAGTGTGTTTGGGTGTTTGGCCACGCTCACACTAAAAAAACCAAAAAAAATGAGCTTACATGTCAGTGGAATTTCCTGTGTGTTCAATTTGTGCCCGTTGCCTCTGGCCCTTTCACTGGACACCACTGAGCAGAGCCTGGCTTGATCTTCTTCCCATCAGGCACGTGGATAAGATCTTCCCTGAGCCTTCTCTTCTCCAGGTTGAATAATGGTCCCAGCAGCCTCATCCTCTCTTTGGATGCCTTGATACCCCAATCCTTTAATCATTTTAGTGGCCCTTCACTGAAGTCACTCCAGTATCCCCCTTCTGCTGAGGATCCCAAAGCTGGACACAGCGCTCTGGATGTGTCTCCCCTGTGCTGAGCAGAGAGAGGACATGTGGACTCTGGCATCTGCAAGAATAAATCAAGTCCCACCTCTAAACCCTAGTCTTCATCTCAGCTGTGAGCTTTGCCAGCAAAATCATCTGCTTGTCCTCTGGATTTCCAGTAAATACAGGGCATGGACTTGGCCCAAGAACTGGTCCCAGGGGGCTCTGGGCACAAAAGCACCTCTCATTAGCATCTTCCCACATATTCATCAGGCCGAGCCCCCGTAGTAGCAGTGTGTTACACACAGCTGTGCTGAGCGAGTTGCATTCTCAGAGAGCCAGGTTAACAACAGTCCTGCTCTGCAGACCTGGCTCCTCCTGCCAGCTGGTCCCAGTTGTTGTCCAAGTGACACGGAGCACTGCAGCTGGAGCTGGGCACCTGCACGGTGTCTCATCTTGAAGGCAGGATTTAGGTGGGGAAATTGTCCTGCCCAGCAGGACAGTGGCTTTGGCTGCTGTTAAGAAATCCTTTCATCTTCTCTTTCAGCAGGAGCAATCGCCTTGTTAACACTCAGGGCACGATGTGCCAGGGCTACGTGGCTGAATTAAGAGGTCCTTTATCTGAAGGGCCAGGTTAAATACTTGCTTCTAACCTTGGTTTTTTTTTTTTTCTGTGTCCAGTGCATCCACCGAGATGTAAAGCCAGAAAACATCCTGATAACAAAGCACTCGGTCATCAAACTTTGTGACTTTGGATTCGCTCGCCTGCTGAGTGAGTGCTGACTTGCTCCTTAAATGGCTCGTTAACATGTGAAGGCTCAAGTGAAGTGTGGGATCGGGCCTTAAAACGCCAGCAGAGACTCACTTGTCTCGTCTGATGCACTTGTAAATCATCCTGTATAAAAGCTGGTGGGTTTTCACAGAGAAGCTCTGCTAAAAAGTTGGGGATAGATCCCCAAACAGCCTGCAGGGAGACGGCCCAGGTCCCGTGATGCCAAGTGCCTCTGTAAAAAACAAACTCTGTGTGAGTTCCCTGCTGGTGGCGCTGGCACTGGTGGATGGACGTCAGCCTTGGGCATCTTTGGAGCTGCCAGGCATTGCTTAAGCACTGCTGGAGACACAGCTGGAGTTCCCTGGCAGGAGGAGCCCCTCTGGCAGAAAGCGCTGTCTCTACAAACAATGGCTTCACATTTTCCGATGTAAATAAACCCCCTTAATCTGGTTTCTTTGGGAGTTTTTTTTAGCTCTTGTTCAGACAAATCACGTGGGCTTTGAGAAGTGACCACTGGCTGGTGCGGGGCCCCGCTGTGGAGCTCTGCAGGTTTTCATTTGGAGAAAAATAATGGTCTTGATTTGTGCCAAATATTCCGCGTTTCCAAAGTTGGGCTCTGCTGGCGGCCAGTGACTCGTCCTGTTCCTGTGGCTGTTGCCTGCCCAGGAGGTGCCCCAACGCGTGTGACAGCTGATGGCAACCGGTCCGCGTCGTTCTGATCCCGCATTCCTCTCTGCTTCTCTCCTTCCTGACCCCAACCCAGCCGGTCCGAGTGACTACTACACAGACTATGTGGCTACCAGGTGGTACCGCTCCCCGGAGTTACTCGTGGGGGACACGCAGTACGGCCCTCCCGTGGACGTGTGGGCGATAGGCTGTGTCTTCGCAGAGCTGCTCTCCGGAGTCCCCCTGTGGCCTGGCAAGTCTGACGTGGACCAGCTGTACCTCATCCGGAGAACCCTGGGTGAGTGTCCCCTCTGCACCCATCAGAGCCCCCAGGCCTTTGGCAGGGCTAGAGTTTGCCCAGGAGGAGAGTCCTCTGTGGTGGGAATTAACCAGGAGGTGAATTTACTCCCTTTAGAAGGTGTTGGCTCGTTGGAGGTGGTGTTCTCCGTAAAAGGGAGCTGGGTTTTCCTGGCATGACATAGACACGCACGTCTTGTTCGGAGATGGTGGAGTTGGGAGTCACAGATGCTGCTTCAGATCCTGCCAGGATCTGGGAGAAACGAAGTTGGCATCCAGGGGTGGAATTGGTTTTGGCTTGTACGAGCCAGCGGTGCCGGGCTGTGGGTAAAAGGCTCCCAACTGGGCAGGGCTGCGTAAGCAGGATCAGACAAACTGTCTGAAACCCTCCTTCCACTCTGGTTGGCAGTGGTGGCCTTGGGAAGCTGGGTCTGGTGCCGGGCAGTTTAAGGAAGATGTGGGATGGTGACCACCTCCTGGTCCTTTAGGGTGGCTCAGTGTCTACTGGGGTGTGAGGAGCCCCCGCAGGAGGCACAGAAACGCCTGCCTCTGCTCTGTCCCCTCCACGTCTTCAGCTGCCTCCACACAGACACACAGATGAAACACCCACATCAGAAAGGACCAGGGACATTTTGCATAAAGGTCTGTGAGATCCAGGTGTTTCTCAGTTTGTCTGTTCCACCTGTTGGTCTTTATTGGCCAAGAAATTTAAGAATCACCCCAGATTTGGAACAGAGGTGAGATAAAAGAGCCTTTATCCACCTAACACTTAAATGAATCCAGTCTCATTGATTCTATTTGGTCTCAGTATCCAACATCCGGTTTTTCTGGTGGAAAGGAACGACCCCCTCACACTTTTCATTGAAACTTGATGGAATGAGCTGAGAATGGTCAGTTTTCCTGAGCAGTTTATAGAACTGTAAAGGTGATGAATGGCTTTATACAGATAAGCTTCATACGTAGAAGAATAGTTAAACATGGATTGCTTTGTCCTCCAGAATAGAGTTATCTACAGATATATAAGATATTATATATATACATATAGAGTGATAATTTATTTTTAACGAGGGTTTCAGGCAGAGGTTTCAGGATCCCTTTTGGTGCAGGTGATGGGGCTGAGGGAGTGTTTACAGGGAAAAGCTCCTTGGTCAAAGCTCTGTAATTAGGGGGCTTGGCTTTTGTACCGGCTCATTTGTTATGTTAATAGTTGTACTTGCTCACCCCCCTCCAACAGAGTGCACCCGCAGAGTGTGCCCTGCCACCACCTCTGAAACAAACCATGGCTCCTGCCAGTGACTCACCAGAGCCCAGGGCTGGCCCGGCATGAGCAGGGGAATCGGCTGCTGATCCCACCTGAACGCTTTGGGAAGGATCCGGGGCTGGATCTTGGTGCTGGGGCAGGGCTGGGATTTGGGGTCCTGGCTGGTTTGGGGTCCCTGCTGGGGCAGAGATGGGGTTTGGGGTCCTGGCTGGTGTTTGCAGAGCACCCTCTAGCTCTGGTGCTGGGACACGTCCCCCAGCTCACCCACAGCGGCCTTGAGTTCTGCCAGCACCCGGTGGAGGTGGCAGTGCCGGCACGGGACAGACGTGTTTGTGCCCCTTCCTGCCTCGCCCACATCATTCCCCAGTGTCTTTTTGCCAGTGCAAATCCAAATTTGCAGTTACCCAGTTAATGCAGTGACAGGATCTAGGCACGTGGCAGCAGGAGATGGATAGTAATGCTTTTCAAGGACCCCAGCTATAGCAGCCACAGTTTGTAAGAGCCGCTCTGCTGCACAGCACAGAAACTCAGAGCCTGGAAGAGGCTGCTCCCACCAGCTGAGTGTCTTTGAGCCGTTTACAGGCTGAGGCCCTGGGCGGTTGTGACTGCAGGCAGCTGGAGCTGTGTGGCACAGTCACACAGCCGTGGGACCACGGGTGTCCTCGGTGGACCTTAGTTTCCACAAAAGACTGTTTCACCGGCTCCCTTGGCGGTACTCCATCTCTTTAGGTGTCCTCTCGATGGTGTCAGCCTTGCTCACAGATCTAAGCTTGTTTAATGTAAAAACAGCCAATTAATCCGACTTTGGTGTTTATTTTTATTCTTGGTCGAAGGGGATCTTATTCCCAGGCACCAGCAAGTGTTCAGCACCAACCAGTTCTTCAGCGGGGTGAGAATTCCAGACCCAGAGAGCATGGTAAGAGCTCCTTCCAGACACGCTTCCCTGAGCCTCCCGCCAGCACAGAGGAACGTTCCTGCTTCCTCTCACCTGAAGTACACCCAGAAAAGCATCGCTTCTCCGGCTTGACCAGTCCTTTGCCGCGCAGCGTTTCTTCCCCGTCCAAAAGCTTTGTCCTCTGCTTTGCTGGTGTGGGCTGGGATGTTGTTTGGAGGCGGCTTGATCCCCTTTTGAGGTGTTTTAATAATAAATGAAAAAAAAAAAATAAAAAATCTGACAGTTTAGCCTGGAGAAGAGAAGGCTGAGGGGAGACCTTCTCAATGCTCACAGGTATCTGCAGGGTGGGTTGAAGGAGGATGGAGCTGTGGTTCCCAGTGACAGGATGAGGGGCAACGGGCACAAGCTGGGACAGGGGAAGTTCCATTGGAATATGAGGAAGAACTTGTTTGGGGTGAGGGTGTCAGAGCCCTGGCAGAGGCTGCCCAGGGAGGGTGTGGAGTCCCCTTCTCTGGAGACCTTCAAGCCCCACCTGGATGCAGCCCTGAGTAACATGCTCTGGGCAGCCCTGCTTTAGCAGGGGAGCAGGACTGGGTGAGCTCTAGAGGTCCCTTCCCACTCTGACAATTCCCTGATTCTGTAAAAGCTGTCAACTAAACGCTGAATCTCTGTTCCTTCTCCCCGAGTCTGGTGGCACAGCCACCAACACGTCCCTCCTCAGTCACACCAGGGAGGTCCCCTCCGAGCACCCAAAGTGCCAGATGCGTTTTGTGAGGGACAGGTCCCGTTGCTGGGGAAAGCTGGGTCTCTGTACCCTGGTGGATGAAGAGATTGTTAATATGAGGGACACTCACCTTTTTTTCATTTTCCCTCCAGGAGCCGTTAGAAATGAAATTCCCTGGTATTTCATACTCTGCTTTATCTCTCATGAAGGTAAGAAAACGACAGCCAGGGGAGGAGCTCTGTGCTGTGACTTAGCAAGTGCAGGCTGGGAAACGGTGTGAGAGTTGGCCACTGAGTTATCAGAGATTCACTGAACAGCAGAGGAGGAGAGGAGTTTTAATCCACTCCTCTCTAATCCTTTTCAGCACGGAAGGGGGAAACATTATGTCTGTACTAAGATGCAGGGAACAGAAACAGTGAGAGAGGAGACGCTGTGGTGTCACTGGAACTGTGCAGACCTTTGATGATCCTGGGCTTCATCTTTTCCAAGGGCTGCCTTCGGATGGACCCTGCCGAGAGGCAGACGTGTGAGCAGCTGCTGCAGCATCCCTATTTCGACAGCATCAGGGAGGCAACGGATCTGGGGAAAGAACACGAGAAAACGGCTCGGAAACCCGCCAGGCTGACACGGAAGCACGTGGCAGGGGTGAGGTTCTCATCGTATTTAATGTTTGGTGCTGAGGAGGGGACTGGGTCTGTGTGGGCTCCCAGGAGGTGACGGGGGCTCACACTGACAGGTAACGGGGAGAGAGCTCCTGCCTTGGACCCGTCTTAATTTAAGGCTGAGGAGAAAATGTGCCTCACAGCTGAGGATGAACTGAGCTCGGTGCTGCTGCTCCAGTGAGTCACTGGGATCAGTGGCACAGCGCTGTGAAAGGTGGGGTTTAGGCAGGGACGCAGTCCCTTACTCAGCTGCAGATGTTACGCAGTGCACAGGGTGTTCCTGCAGCTGGAGCTGACAAACACATGTCTCCCTGCCATGTCACTCTGCCCAGACTCTCAGTCTGGTCTCTGGTGAGAGTCACTGCAGCTCTCCCTTCCCATGAGCCTCTTTCCTGTGACAGCTCTGACACTGGGCTGGTGGCAGGCAGGGAAGGTGGAGGTGCAGGATGGAGAACCATAGAATGGTTCATGTTGGAAGNCTGAACCCCCCCAACTCTCTCAGCCTGTCCTCACAGCAGAGGGGCTCCAGCCCTCCCAGCATCTCCGTGGCCTTCTCTGGCCCCGCTCCACCAGCTCCGTGTCCTTCCTGTCACATCTGTGCTACTGCCCAAAAATCCCTGGCTCAAACTGTCTCACCTCTTCCGTTTCGACAAGGAAGGATGTAAGAGTGATGTTTTCCTCGCCCTGGGTGACTGGGAGAAACACCTTTAATGAACCAGTCTGGTTGCAGACCAGCTGTCATTTGAACAATACAGGGTTACAGAACGAAGAGTTTTGTAGCTTATATTTCTTTTTGGAAAAAAAAAAACCAAACCCAACCCAAAATGGATGCTTTCTTCTCATGTCAAACAAACTTTCCCTTTAGTTGCAGTACCTGCCTCAGCTCACCAGCAGTAACGTCCTGCCAGCTCTGGAGAGCAAGAAGTTCTGCTGCAAGACGAGGAAGTCAAACTACCACTTCCCCAACATCTAACCGCGTGGCAGGTTAAGAACTATTTATTGCTCAAAGTTCAAGTCATTCTGAGTTTATAAAGGCAGGACACGTGGTGGAAAACTAAATGAGCAAGTGTGATGGTATGTGCAGAGGTGGTCTGTACCACACTCTGGGTCACTAACAGAAGGGAGGGGATGTGCAGGGAGGACTCCAGGCTGGTGTTTGCCAGTGTTGTGTGTACAAAGGCACATACACGTGTTTCACATCAACTTGTGCCTCTGCCCTGGTTCAGGAGGGATGTGATTGTGCCCTGGTTCAGGATTGCCGCACCCCAGTGCGTACAGTGTGAACGGACAGAGCTCCTGCCCATCCTGGATTTCAGACTTGGCAGAAGACCGACAGTTTTGCCAAACGACCCGGGGCTGGGGCGAGCGGCTGAGCCCGCGAGGAACCGGCACCCGTCTTGCTGATACGTGTGTTTGTGGAGCCAAACCTGGCGAGAGGCGACCGAGCGGCTCGGGTTGGTTCCCCACACCTGCAGGAACAGCTTTGTAAGCTCTGTCTGTCTCACCTCCTGCATTTTCAGACCCAAAAGGACTTGGGCTTCAGGGAGGGCCCAGCAGGCAGCGTTACCAGGAGGGGGAACGCTTGAATGGCAAAAGCTGCTGTTGCTTTGGTCTTCACAGAGTTTCTCCTGCCCGTTTCCTCCTTTCATGGTGAGGTTGTTTCTTGCTCTGTCTGTCAATAGCGGCCGCTTGCCTGCGGCGTTAGAGAAATTGATTTTATCACACATAATTCCTGAATATCATTTATAACATGGGCAGGACACAGGCAGGACTCCTACCTAAGCGTGTGTGTTAGAATGATTCTTGGGGTCTGTGTAATCTCAGGCTGTTGATTCCAAATAAAAGAAACGTAGCTTGTTCTCCATCGCACTGGATCTGGTTTATTGCGCAACGTTGCACGACTGGGCAAGGGACGTCCCTTTTTCTCCTTAAAACCTAGAGCAAAAACCTTTTCCCAGAACTCTTCTGTGTTCTGCAACAGCCAACGGGGCTCCGATGTCTGTAGGTCACCCCGTTTAAAACAAGAGCAGAAAAAAGGCCCAAAGGCTGTTTAATTAACTCATCAGCCACCGGCCAGGAGAGATTCTGCGAGTAAACGGCGCTTGTTCCCACAGCATCGACACCGGGCAGCAAACACACACTGCCTGGAGGTAAAATAGAACCAACTTTCTGTTCAGTCATTTCACCTCTTGGCTCAGGCTCTTCCAACTCTCAGGAATTCACGGCACATGGTAGAGAAAACTGCTCGTTCCTCAGAGTGATCCGACCAAAGTTTGAAGTTGATGCCAAGGCACGGTGTGCAGAGAGGCTCCTGCTTACACTTTACTGCTGCAACAACCAAGGTCAGCCAGTTCCGTTATGTGCCCCGTTACAGGGTTGGAAACAGAAAACAAAGTGTGGGAGGGTCACACCTGTGGGGAGGAGGGGACAGGAGAGGTGACCCAAACCTGACCAACTGGGGTATTCCACCCCATCTGCCCCACATTCAGTATAAAAACTGAGGGATCGAGGGGTCAACTCTTTTCCTTCAATGGCTGATGTCTGAAGAGGAACCTGGCTGTTTGTCTGCCCTTGATTCCCACCCCTGTGTTCCTGACTCCAGAGCTGGAACCCACTTCCCATCCACCACTGACTCCACACTGGGACTTCCCCGGTGTCTGCTGGTGACGGCATCCTGGTAGCTCAATACAGTTTTGTACGTGCTGTATCTATTTTCATTATTTCCTTTTTTTAAAAAAACTTTTAATATTAGTTTAATTCATTCTAAACTTCTAAATCTCCTTATCTCTTCCTCTCCTGTCTTTTGGCGGGGGGGGAACACACGACACGGACACATCTGTCATTGTAGTTGTGGTAAATAAGGCTGAAACCGTGACAAGCAGAACCCTGTCCTTGTTCCATGGTCAGCAGCAGCCAAAAGGGCTTCCAACGCCCGTAGATCGCCCCGTTTAAAACACGGAAGCGTCGGGGAGGGGGGGAAAGGGTGAGGAGCAGAGAAAAGGCCCAAAAGCTGTTTTATTAACTCATCACCCACCGGCCGGGCGAGATTCCGCCAGTTGAACAGCTCTCGTCCCCACAGCATCGACACGGGGCCAACGTGCCCAGCGCTGCCCTTTCACAACACGCCCCGACTTCCCGCTTGGCAGGAGAAGCTCTGCGTGAGAAAAATGCTGGAAAACTCCTAATCGGAACGGAAAGGGTTATTTCCACACCTGCCAGGAAAAACCTGACTAGGCACAGAAACCTACCTCCTTCTCTGTTCTTGATTCACCAGGTAGTTTAAGCTTAATGAAACTTAACTGCATAATTTGTCAAAAGAGCCAGCTTTTGGAGGTGACCTGGGGGGTGGGGGGGGTTATTTCCACACCTGGAAACGCAGAAGCGGTTACAGCTTAATTTATGCAACAAACAATAAATACCAGGAAATCAAATAGGTCTCAGTTACGCACCGGGGTGTTTATTCCAAATCCAGCTCCAGCTCGAGGTTGGGCAGCGCCTGCTGAAGGACCTGAGCAGTCCTTTCTTTCTCTCTTATTCCAGGGAGATCACTCAGGTACAAATACTCCAGGTTCCTAGATATATTTCAAAAAAAACCAAAAAGTCAGCCAACTGCTGTTTAACTGACCCAGAAATCAGAGAACAGATCATTCCACCACGGTTGTTTTGAGTACATTAAAAGGCGGCTGGTTCTAATGGAGGTTGGATCGTTCGTAAGGTTTTTAGCTCACCCTAAGTTCAGCCCTTCTACGCAGCTTAAAAAGTCCTGCCCTGAGACCTTTATGGCCAGAGGGAGCAGGAGAGAACCCAGCGCTGGGAGCAGCCTGAGGTGCAGGAGGACAATCAAGGTGACAGGACACCCACCCAGAAAGGAACTGCAGGAACCAACCAGGACCTACCAGATGGTCAGGAGCAGGAACCGAGGTGACCATTAACTACCTCTTTCTCAGGCCAAACCCACCTCCTGTGCCCAGGTGAAGGGAAGCCACGCACATCGCGTGTCCTGCGCTAATTGGTGCCTCAATCAGCACCCCCTGAGTTACTCCCGTGTAAAAGGGGAGATGACAGCGCTCGGCTCCGAAGGCGGAAGCACCATTATGGATTCAGGGACTGGTGACACTGGTGTCCTCAGCTGCACAGTTCCCTGACACCAACCTTAAAAGACTGAGTAATATGTTAATTCGTGGCTTTTCACACCACCTTCAGCCACGCTTGAAGAAACATGTCCTGCCGTGGCAGTGCCACCCCTGGTGAGTCCCCAAATGCAGCCATCCCACAGGACAGCCCGGGAACAGGCAGACTGCAGGATTCCAGCCCTTCCAGTCAACACGACCCCCAGTCACTGGAGGGGGTGGGTAACTGGAGCCAGGAGAGCGCAGCAGCTCCAGGTACCTCAGCTTGTGAAGCGCCACGATGCCTCTGTCTGTGACATTCCCACAGGAAATGATCTGCAGCTGGAGGAGGCTCTTCTGCAGGTTCTTGGTTTCGCTGAGCCTCTGCAGACACTCGTCCTGAATGTAGATACACTTCTGCAGCTTGATTTCAGTAACGTGCTCAAGACCATCTGGGAAGACAAAAATGAGAATTTCCTCCAGAATTCCAGGAACAGCCTGTACTGGTTGGTAAGTTCTTAATTGAGTTGGTAAGAACTGGTTGGTAAGTTCTTAATTGAGTAACTGCCACCAAGATAAGGTCTCGCTCGCTAACGTAGTAACTGCCTCCAAACCCACACAGCGACAGGCTCCTCTGCACAGTGGGGCCGTAACGCGCAACAAAGCTCCAAAAACCCCTTTGCTGTGCTTCAAATACATGAAAACTCCGAGGTTTGTACCCTTTTGGTGAGATTCTAAGAGCTTTGATGGGGGCAAGTAACAAAGAAAACCCAGAACTCTACAAGTTTGGGAGATAAACAGTGGCTGTGTATTAGGGACACAGTAACGCTGGAAACCGCAGGTCCCCAAGCCAATTAAAAAATCAAATGGTCTGTTTCCCATCATGGTTTGTGTTATTCAAAGGAGACCTGAGACAGTTTTTAAATCTCCTTTTTTTTTTTTTTGGTAAGAATCTGAGAGATTGCTTTTATTTTGTTTTCTTTGAAGGCATGATAAATGCCTGAAGAACAAGCAGCATTATGACTTCTGCGACACCAAAACCAGAACAAGACTATTTAAAGCACTTAATTAGGAACTCAGCAAAAAAGCAAATCTTTGTCGCGCTTCCTTAGTGCTACTCTCGCTTCAGGTAAGGGCTAATGAACTTCCCCAGTCTCTTCCTGCTTCACAACATGCCCCCAGCAAAATCTCAGCAACTGCTGAATATTTGTAGAGCCATTTTAAGGACAAAAAAAAAGACATGTTCAAGGCCAGGCTGGACAGGGCTTGGAGCAACCTGGTCTGGTGGGAGGTGTCCCCCCTCATGGCAGGGGGGTGGAAGTGGGG
>VXBJ01002455.1:427266-440642 GCA_013400055.1 Nycticryphes semicollaris
TTTCCCCTTTCCCCTTTCCCCTTTCCCCTTTCCCCCTGTGGTGGTTTATTATTAACTAAGTCTCACTGTGTCAGGATTTTTCTAGCCTTTTTTGACCGGGGGAGGAATTGTGTGTGCTGTGTGGTTTACCTTGTTTGAGCATCTCATGTTAAAACGCTGATTTAAGGCAGGACCTCAAAGTGCTCTCTCTCCAGACAGCTGAAATAATTAAGATACAAAATGTGGGAATGTGTATTTTAATAAGGTATTTTTCTTTCTGTTTAGCTCATCACCAGAGTGGACGTAACAGCGGAGTGATTCACAGTGGGATTTACTACCAGCCGGGGTCTCTGAAAGCCAAGCTGTGCGTGCAGGGGGCAGCCCTCTGCTACCAGTACTGTGACCAGAAGGGAATACCCTACAAACAGTGCGGGAAGGTACAGGAACTGCTCTGTGTTTTGTTTGACCTTTGGAAACTGAGACTGTAACCTATGTTCCAATGGATAGCATAGGCCTGCTTGTGGCCTTTCCCCCCCGGAGAGCACTTCCTGCAATGCTTGCTACCTTCAGGATGAAAGCACCTCTTTGTTTTCTTCTTTCCAGCAACTCACTGAGTTCCTTTTCTGGGTCTAAATAATGCTTGTCCTTATCTGTGGGCTGAACCCAGATAAATGGTGGAATCCAGGCCCCGTGGAGGGGCATCCGTGTATTCCAAGGCATGCTTAATCACAGGATGCTCTGGGGTTGGAAGGGCCTCTGGAGATTATCCAGTCCAAGCCCCCTGCCAGAACAGGTTGCACAGGAACTTGTCCAGGTGGGTTTGGAATGTCTCTAGAGATGGAGACCCCACCTCTACTCTGGGCAGCCTCTGCCAGGGCTCTGCCACCCCCAAAGGAAATAGGTTCCTCCTTGTGTTTAGATAGAACTTCTTATGTTCCAATTTGTGCCCATTCCCTCTTGTCCTCTCACTGGGCACCCCTGAAAAAAGCCTGGCCTCGTCCTCCTGACACCCACCCTTGAAGTATCTCTAGGTGTTGATCAGATGCCCCCTCGATGGCTCACAGTGGCTCTCAGTGTGTACGTGCCATACTTCTTGGAATATCAGGCTCCAAAAAGACTCCATGACTTGAAAGCAGCTCCAGATGTCACCCAGCTACATGTATTTATGCTACCTCAGCCTGAGATGCTGAGGAGGAGAGTGGCTGCACCGATTCAGTTTGGGGTCTGCCCAGCCCCTATATCCTGTTTCTGGAAGCATCTATAAACAGAGACCAAGGAAGGAACAAGAACAGCACAAGCAAATTATTAGTTCTCCCAGCTTCCAACTTTTTCCAGCACAGGTTATTTTGTGAGCCTGATTTGTTGTTCCTGTAGTGACCCTCAATGGATTTCTCTTCCAAGTGTTTTTTCGATTCAAAGCTTTTGCCTCGGAGCGTTGTGGAGCAGTTGTGGAGATGAACAACCTGCTGCGTGAAGAGTTACATCGTTTTGCAACTGGCTGCTGCAAGCCTCCTCTGTGCGCCCCTGGCCCTTGTGAGGGGGGTGAAGAGTTGATCTGTGCTCACGCTTTCCATGCCACACATCATTTTATGTCCCCTCCTCCCCCAGAGTCACCCCTGGAAGGAGCCAGCGAGTCTTACTCTGCTCAGCCGTTCCCCTTGGAGAAGCTTTTTCACGACTCTCTCCACCCTGTTGTCATTCTGTGAACCATTTCTCATTTCACGGGTCTTTGACGGGAGGTGCCAGAATTCCAGCTGGGGTCACGCTCTGGATTGTTGCCATGAAATTGCAGAGTTCTCTGTATTATCCTGTATCCTTTTCCCAGTTGTTCCTAGCATTCAGTTTAGGGGTTTTTCAGCTGTCGCTAGGCATTGAGCTGATGTTTCCACAGGACTGTCTACCCTAAGCCCAAAATCTTGGTCCTGAGTGATAACTTTGAATTCAGAAGCCATCATTTTATACGTGAGGCTACGACTGCTTTTCCTGTCATCATCATTCCACATTTTTCTGCCTTCAATTTCATCTGTCGTTTTGTTAGTCACCCCTGCACCTCGGAAGGTCCCTCTGCTGTTCTTTATGGTCACCTCTTGTCTAAAGCTCCTTGAGTCACTTGAAGCCCTCATCGGGCTTTCCCACCTCCCTGTCCCTTTCCAGGTTGCTCATAAGCCTCTTGGACAGCGTGAGCCTTTCTCTTAAAACAGCGATACTGATGTGAGAGGCGCCTCTTCAACATCCCGTAGCTCAGTGCTCACTGGGAGCTGGGTGCAGCATCCCTGCCAGCTCTGGGGCACAGATGTGACAGCGTCCCTGGGCCCCAACGCGGGGCTGGTGGCCCTTCTCCATGTTCTTTGCTGAGCTCCCTCCGATGTGGCGCTGGTCACAAGGTGGCACTGTGGCTTTGCTCAGCCACGCACCTGGAGTTACAAGCCTCCTCTCAGATAGAAGCACCAAACCAGCAGAATTGCTCTGTAGGAGCCGATTTGAGCTTGGCCAAGGCTGACACTGACCCTGCAGCGTTGTTGGTCCTTTGCTGGCACCGGGTTTGTGTACTTCTGCATCGCCTGCCCCACAGCCTTTATTCCAGGGAAGATGGAGCCCTCGCCTCGAGTGCTGTGACCAATTCTGGGCCCCTCACGACAGGAAAGACATTGAGGGTCTGGAGTGTGTCCAGAGAAGGGCAATGGAGCTGGTGAGGGGTCTGGAGCACGAGTCCTGTGAGGAGAGGCTGAGGGAGCTGGGGGTGTTCAGCCTGGAGAAGAGGAGGCTGAGGGGAGACCTTCTCACTCTCTACAACTCCCTGAAAGGAGGGTGTCGCCAGGCGGGGTCGGTCTCTTCTCCCAAGGAACAGGTGGTGGGACGAGGAAATGGCCTCAAGTTGCACCAGGAGAGGTTTTGGATGGATATTAGGAAAAATTTCTTCACCAAAAGGATTATCAAGCTTTGGAATGGGCTGCCCAGGGCAGTGGTGGAGTCTCCATCCCTGGAGGGATTTAAAATCCGGGCAGACGTGGTGCTGAGGTGCATGGGTTAGAGGTGGGTTTTGTCAGTGTTGGATTGTTGGTTGAATTCAATGATATGAAAGGTCCCTTCCAACTGAGACGAATCTATGATTCTATGATGTTGAGGCTTTACAGGTTGTTTCACATAAAGCAACCCCAGGTTTGGAGACTGTGGTGCCTTCTCAGTGCAAAGGTGCCCATGTTGGCAAACCTGAGCTGGTCCTGGCAGTTGTATGGTCTGTGCAAACTCAGCACAGACGATTTGTTGTCTGGATAAACCTCTCGGGAGAGTTGTGAGCTAACTACACAGTGAAACAAAGTGAAGCTGCTGCAATTCAGTTTAGGCACTGTGTTGGACTGTGTCCTTACTCTTGTGTCAAGGCTGTTTGAGATTTGTGCATCTTGGGTTAAGGTCAGTTTTATTTTTGGAAGCATCCCAGCAGCTCTCTAAAATCACGTTCTCTTTCACATCCAGATGAGTAGTCTCATGGTACTTCCAGCAAATATAATCCATTGTTAGTAACTTAAACTGCAGTTCAGCGTTTGGTTTTCACTCTCCTTAATATATTTGTGCTTTCTTAGCAATAATAAGTATTTATAGAATCTTGTGCCACTAGTGGCACAAACCACATTTCCCCCCCTTGAATTATAATTTACTGTTCAGTCATTCAGTGTTGCTGGGCTTGGGCTTGGTGCCAATCCTGAACTGGCTCTGTATGGTTTGCTCACTGCTGCGCCTTGTTTTCTTTTCTGAAGCTAATTGTAGCCGTTGAACAAGATGAAATTCCAAGACTCAAAGCTCTGTATGAACGGGGGCAGCAGAACAACGTCCCAGGTCTGAAGCTGATTGGACCGAAAGAAATACAAGCGAAAGAACCCTTCTGCAGGGTAAGGGACTGGCTCGTTTTTACTTGGTGTGTAAGACCTCAGTTTCTCAGGTGATGTTATAATTGAATTTAACATAACTGTGTTTCTGGCCTTGAGGTAGTTGGCGTGGTTGGCAAGTTCCAAAGAGCCTCAAAACCCAGGAGAAATACAATTGTCACCAAAAAGAAATGTATCCCTTTATTTCTGGAACTTTTTATCCTTGGTATGCATTTGCTGACCCTCAGACCAGGTCTAACCAGGTGATCCTGCAGCGTCTTTCTTGGTAGCACTTTCACCTCGGGTTTCTCCTGCTCACCTGTTCTCATTCCCGTGCTCGTTAGTTCATAACTCATCAGCCCTCAGGTAGAACTCCCAAGTGACCATTGGAAGGTGGGATTGTATAGTATATGGTGCAAAAGAAGTATGTATTGGCTGAAGCCGAGGTTAGGTAACCTCTTTCATCACTAAGTGCTCTGTGGAGAAGACTTGTTTATGCTGTAGTTAGACAATCACTTGATCTACTGTGAGTAGTTTTCACCTTAGTAGTTGTCAGCAAACACAAACACTGGAGCTGGCTCATGGAGGGACTAGGAAGAAGCAGCCAGGGGTTAAGAGACAACTTTACTCCCTTCTCAACAGCAATGCATGTGTGAGATAGTCTCTGTACTGAAGACCAAAGTCCATGTATCTTAATACTCTTCTGTATCTTAATACTCTCCCAGGGTCTGATGGCCCTTGATTCTCCATATACTGGCATCGTGAATTACAAACAAGTGGCCCAGTCCTATGCTGAAGACTTCCAGGAAGCTGGTGGGACAATCTTGACTGATTTTGAAGTTACAAACATGGAGATGGCTAGAGAAAGCTCTTCAGAAAGTGAAGATGGTAAGGCAGGGGGTTTTTGCCCTTCTGTTTGCTGCGGTCCTGCCAAAGATCTTGCTCAAAACGCATTTGCTTGAACTGAAACCATATTTGTGAACCTCTGTGTCTCACAGGGCAGAGACAAAGGGCAAAATTATGCAGAGCATTGAGCAAGCTCTTTTTTTTCTCTCAGGCAGGTCACTCTTCAGCTGAAACATTTGATGCTGATGAAAGAAAATGACAGTAAAAGAGAGAAAGCAGATTGTTCTCTTCTATTAAAATGGGATTTAGCTGAATATCGCATGTGTATTCTTGAGATAGTGCTTTTTTAACCCTGGAAGGCCAGTTAAATCTGGGCTGGTGCATATATGGAAGAATTAAAAAAAAAAAACAAACCTAAAAACCAGTTACATCCAACACTATTGGTTATATTAACAGTAGTTACTCCATGGCTTGGAGATCTCCCAGTGGAAGAACACTTAGTGGTGACAATTTGCTTGTTCTGACAAGTTTTCTGTTACGTATTCAGTTAATTTCTTCTGTTACAGGACTGAAATACCCAGTCATTGTTAGGAACTCAAAGGTAAGAACTAAGGTGAAGACTTTGTGCTTAATTGGAAGCTGTTTCTCTTTTTCTTAAGAATTTTTGTTGAGTCCTGGTGGATTAATCAGCTCCCTCAAACAAGTTAAAGCGCTGCTGTTGAGAAACATGATGTTACTTAGGGCTGCTTTATAAAACAACAGCAATCGGCTCTTAACAGGGAGCGTGGTCAGGTTTTACTGGGTGCAGGGAATAATAATAATGAAAGCATAACTTTCCCTTTCTGCTGCCTGGCTTCTGTTTGACTGTGTATAGCCCTTATCTTCTTTATTTGCACATTCTTCTGCTTGTTGTTTCCAAGCACCCCCCTTTATCACTTACCCATTTGGTGAGAAACACCTGGTTTCATGTTTGCTTTGGGTCTCCGGCATCTATAAAAATGACAGGGCGGCAGCTAGAGTCACTTTATCATCAGAAAGGCACCAGGAGAACATACCCAGACGCTTTTTTTTTTGGGGTGATGGGTGGCTTTTTTAGTAGATCTGTTGAATTTTTTGGGTGTTTTGACTCGGGTTGTTTGTGGGTTATTTTTTTCCCCACAGGGTGAGGAAATCTCCTGTGGGCACATTGTGACCTGTGCGGGACTTTACTCAGACCGGCTCTCGGAGATCAGCGGCTGCAGCCCCGAACCTCGTATCGTGCCCTTCCGTGGAGATTATTTGGTGCTAAAACCAGAAAAGTGCTACATGGTTAAAGGAAATATTTACCCAGTACGTGCTCCCGTGTTTGTCTTTCACAGGCTACTCTTAAGAACTGCTAAAACTACAGAAATAAGAGCAGTATTACACAGTTATTTCTGTTAGACTGCAGGTAGTGATGACAGTGATACCTGTGGACATAGATTCAGTTGCTTTCTGACAGAACACCTTGTTTTTGTTAATTCTTGAGGAACAGGTAGAAGTACCACATGGGAAATTATTGCCAGTTGGGGTGGTTTTTTTTGTTTGTGTTTTTGGTTTTCTAATAAGGAAAGAATGAAACATTTAGCATGAAAATTCCATGCCCACAAAAACCTGGCTTCTTTCTTCAGGTTATAAAATAAGTCTGGTGGCTGGATTCAGAAGTCAGTGAGGGACAACAGTAAATGATTAATTACTTAAATGGAGGGTTTAATCTTGTGTGCTGAAACCCAAAGCTCGGATTTAGATATTTGCCTCTCAACCTCGTCTTTGAATTAACTTTACTTTGTATGACAAAAAATAGACATGGGAGGAAAATGAGGAGCTTTCACCCATCTATTATAGACAAATAGTGTGATGAAGAGGAACAAGCCCAGACAGAAAATGAAGTTAGCAAGCAAGAAGAGAGAATTCTGTTAATTCTAGTGGGAGGTGTTGGAACTTGATGGTCTTTAAGGTCCCTTCCAACCCAAACCATTCTAATGCCTAGGACAGCATTTTAGTTAATTTGTGCAGGATGCTGAAATACTGCTGTTCTGAACATGAACTTAGATTTGCCTGCTAAACACTAGAAAATGGCACAAATCTTAGTGATGTGTTGCTGGAAATGTAATAGGGTTTGTGGAGTGGTTGCCTTAAGCTTCAAAAGTATTAAAGGCATATTTTTAACAGGAAAATGAGTGCACTGAGCACAGAAAAGGAACATATTTTAAAGCACCTTTTAACCATAGAAATGCTGGTTTTTGAGATACCATATACTTGCTTATTTTCAGGCTGTAACAGTCACCTCTGCAGTCACCTCTTCTAAATAGCTAGAGGTCTGGAAGAGCCAGGGCATGCAGAGGTGTGTTTATTTAATACTCCTACCTGCACGTCAGACAGCTTATTTCTGTTTCAGCCTTCACACACAGCTATGCTGTATTCCATTTGCAAACGTAAAAGAAACTGCAGATAGTTATTAGTGGCATCCATCAGGCTCGGTTAACTGCACGTTGTTTTGAGCAGCACAGGAACAGTGAGGTTTTCCTAGTATTTTATAACCTATTTTATTGCAGTATAATTACTTCTGGTGAATAGCATTAGTGTGTCACTGGTTTTGTTGTGGGTTGATTTATATCCTGAGAAATCATGTGTACTTTTCTTTTTTTCCCCACTGTTGTTTGTTTTGCTTTTACCTAAGATGCAGCCTTACTTGGCCCTGCTCAGTTCTTCAGCGTTTTAAATTAGTTATGTGCTGTAAGTGCACAATTAACGAGCAGAAGATCCAGCACAGGAGCCAATTGTGTGGTTATGTGACTTGGATTTCGTTGCAATGATTGAAAATGAAATGGCAAATTTCATTTACTTCCTTTTTCACTACTTCATTTAAAAATAGTTATTTCCATTTATTGGGAGGGCAACTCCTATACTCTGTTGTGGGTTGTTTTATTCACTCTCTCACACAATAAGCTGTAAATGTCTATATTTTCCTCCTCACAAAAGTTTTCCATGTTTCCTGGATGAGTTTCTTGTGTCCCTCTTCAGGTTCCCAATCCTCGGTTCCCTTTTCTGGGCTTTCATTTCACACCAAGGATGGATGGCAGCGTTTGGCTCGGTCCCAACGCGGTACTCGCCTTTAAGCGAGAGGGCTACAGGCTGTTTGACTTCAGCGCCGGAGAGTTTGTAGATGCTGTAACGTACAGGTATTATCTTCCCTTTTCATCTGCTGAAGGCAGCTATTTAAATGTCAGCTTGGGACTCCATGGAAGCTACTTCTTGTCAGAATGCCTGATTTTGCCAAGTTTTTGGTGTGTTTAGAGATGGTTGTACTGATACGGGTGGACTTCTCCAAGGCGCTTGACTTTATGTGATCTAATATTTGAATTTTCATAAACCACCCAGACATGTCTCAGCTGGTCTGAGAATGTGGCTGCTCTTCGGAAGGTGCTGGCGAGCACTGGTGGTGCTCTTCCAGGACTGGTTTTGGTCCGACGCCATGTAACGTCTTAATCCACCCCGAGAGTGTGATTAAGATACCTGCAGAGGACGCTTGGAAGAGAGAGCCCAGAATGGTCTGAGTTGCCGCGTTAAACTTTGTCAGACCATCAACGTGCATTTCAAAAATGCCCAAGCGCAAGGAAATACGTTAAGGGCCACAAATACCTGTCAGAGGAATTAGGAATCATTGCTAAAATTGCAAACAGAAATGAGCAGAATATCCGTAGAAGGTGAGAGAAATCTTGCTTCTCTCTGAAGGCCTCGACAGACCATTACCGAGTGCTCGGTTTTAGAAATTAGCCATTAGAATGTGAAAATACTGGGGAGGATCCAAGGAGAGGTTGCAGAACAGGTCAGGGAACATGGCAAACAGTTCAACTTAATGCACTTCATTAAAGTAAAGAGTTGAAAGCATCTTGCTCATTGTTGATGGAGTTCTAGACTGGGAGACTGGAGGAAAGCAAAGCAAGCAAACAAGACTTGCAAAGACATAGCAAGATTCATTGAGTGAAAGCTGAGGGGTTTAGGTGAGTGATGGCCTTTCCAAAATGATTGTGAAAAAGAATCTGAAGGTTTTCAGTCTCTTTCCATTTGACTGGACCAGAGAAACATCCTTGCCATAGGAAGGATGAGTTCAGAGTTAATTCTCAAAGAAAGAACATAAATGTGAGGCTGCAGGCCTGTAAACAAGGTCTGTTGAAGCAGAGGAGGGCAAACATCTGTTTCTCAAGTAGCACCATGATGGGTAACTGATGGTGGGAATGGGAACTTTTGCCGTGCAGTCCCATTCGCTGCCGCCTTAGACAGTGTTGGTTTGACACAGCAGCATTTATTGCACAAGATTTGTTCTCTCTGCAGTTATTTTTCCTCTCAACAGCGGGTTATGGAAGCTTGTGCTGAGCAACCTGTCTTACGGCCTGAGCGAGATGTACAGAGCCTGTTCCCTTAATGCGCAGGTGAAGCAGCTTCAGAAGTTCATCCCTGAGGTCACCGTCAATGATGTGCTCAGGTAAAGAAAGTTCTAGTTAGTAACACCCAGTGGCTTGTTAAATCTCTTCTTTTTAACAGTAGCAAACGTAGCATCAGCTTATTCCCTTCCTCCACCAAAATCTGCTACCGAAGCATAGAAGCATTTAGATAGTTTCTCCAGGAAGTCCCTTTATATTGTGTTTGCTTGTGTATAGGCAAGTTTGATGAATATTTGGGTGACTTTCTACACTCTATGTAGGCTGAAATTCATTTTGGTCAATATGCCACAACTGTGAAAAAGTCTCTTTATCCTAGCAAAAAAGTTCAGTAGCCTGAAAATAATCTGAGTCCATAAAGAAAGCAAAACACTAATGAAATTCAGAGGGGAAGCCAGACTGTGGGTCGCTACTGAGTGGACATTGACTTAGTTTAATCATCTCAGGAAAATCATATTCAGCTTCTTACTGTGTGGAGAGAGAGAAACTAATTCAAAGGAGTTTAGAAATGCCAAGGAACTGAGGAGACTTGTGAGGCCTTTAAGTACATGGAGGTGGCTTTAACTGTCCAGCAATTTGCAGAGAGAAAATCCAGAATAAGAAAAGCTGGAGCACAGTAAAAGAGAGTTATACTGCCTTGGACAGATACCATTGGCATGAAATTCATGTTTGACAAAGCTTGCTGTTTCAAAACAAGGAATTTCCTTTCTGAAAAGACATGGCATGTCTGTGGGGGGAGGAGAGTGACTTCACAACCAGGAGAGATACAGAAGGTCCTCTGCTTGGCTTCCTGCCCTCGTTGTACAGTAACGACTGCGAGACATCTCCCACCCCGCCTCACAAGTGTTAAACTTCCCACTGCTCCCCCAGAAGCCTGATGGGGCTTTTGACTCCATAGTCTGCCTTCCTTACTCTTTCCCTGGGCACCTTCACAAGGGCAGCACAGAATCAATTTTCTGACTTCAGAAAACGTTTTCTTGCTAATGGTGATCTCTGTTTCGCAGGGGTCCATCGGGAGTGAGAGCTCAAGCACTGGATAGTGATGGAAATTTGGTAGATGACTTTGTATTCGATGGAGGCAGCGGAGATATCGGAAGCAGAATTCTTCATGTCAGAAATGCCCCATCTCCTGCTGCTACCTCCTCCCTTGCCATCGCAAAAATGATTGCAGATGAAGTGAAGCGGAGATTTGAATTGTGAATGATGGAGAGGTGCAGTGTGATTTAGCCCTCTTGTACGTGTAGCAGCTTGTCTGCACCGAACAAACTTTGCAGCCTTTAATGACAAAAGATAAAACGGGCAACGTGTTGCTTGCAAGACCAGTGCTGGTGTAGCTGTGCCGTGCAAAACCAGCCTCTGAAATGTTTGCCTTTGCCAGCCCACAGTGTCTCAGCTTGAGGAATAAAGGAGTTGCGGTGCCTGGTGTGGTACCAGCACCTACAAGAAAGAAGCAAACAGCCTCGTTGGCAGCGAAGTGAAGGTTTGTCCACCTTTTCAGAAACAGCTTGTGTTGAACGGAACAGCTGGTTCCAGGCACAAGGTGAAGGTCTCTCCAACCCTAACGGGCTGCTGGGTGGAGCAGGAAGAGCCTCTGTGGTGGGGTTGCCCACACAGACTTCCCATGTCTCTGCTCTAAACGTTGTCTCCTCCTCATGCTCTGGGGAGGCGGTTGATCCTCTGAAAAACCACAAGCGTGGGGTTGGTTCTCTGCGTGCTCTCTTTCTGCCTCCCACCATTTAAACTGGAGCCTGCAGTCCTGTAGCTTACATTAAAGTAATGGAGATGGAAGGATAAACCCTGATTAAGGGTTCTGCTGATATGGAATTAAGGGCTTTATCAGAGGCTGAAAACAATATTCAGAGCCTTCTACAGGAACGTGGAGTGTTTCAGAGAAAAATGAGCCTAACAAGGGATTACCAAATCCAAGTCAATTTAGATACGTAATTCAGATACACTGGCTATCTCATCACTGTCTTTATTTTTTTAGAGAGCTGAAATTAAAATGTACACCTAAACAGTCATTTTTCATGTAACTTAAATCTGGGGAGCCAGCACCCATCAGAAACTACTTCAGTCATTTGGGGTTATTTTTTTCCCCTTTTGAATACCAGTAATACAAAAGGTGCTTATCTCTGTACAGCACGTTGAGCAATCCAGTGGAAATGGTCTTTGTAAAAGCAAATGGGAAGGGAGGGAAGCTACAGAAACCTGTCTTTATTGAGTCACAGTGTGCCTCCCTTGGAGCCCAAACAGCCGTGAGTCAGGAAGGCTGCCCATTTCCCACATGGCTGGCAAAAGGGGAGCTCAGAAAGGGCTGGTTACTCTGCTGAGCCCTCCTTGATACGTGCAGTTGTATCAGAGGTACACCTGGACCAGGGTCTGGGTGGAGAACAAGCTTTAAACCAGAGAGAGGTGTTAAACAAGTTTGGTACCGAGCTAACTGAGCAGCTTGGTGTGTTCTGCATAATTGCTACAAAAAAAGAATTATGTGGCCCCAGGGACAAAGTACTTGAGAATACTTTTAAAGCAGATGTTCACAGGATGTTGGGTAACACAGATAATTGTGGGTAGTTGCTACCAGGCAGTTTGCCATACTCTTTTTTTAAGTTACTTTCTGTACTCCTCTGTCAAGCAGGAGGGAGTGTGTTAGCACAGATGGGGTGTGCTGGCTGATGGTTTTACTGTACAGAGCTGAGCCCCTTTTGAGGGAGAAAGGGCTTAACATGCCTCTTTTTTTCTTTCCTTTCCTTTTCTTTTCTTTGTTTTTTTTCCTGGTGACATCTACTTTACCGAAATAGTGACTCCCATCTATGGGCAACCTGGAAATTCAAGTAATAAGCCCTTCAAAGAAAAGCTTTGGTCATTATTCTTAGCCACAGTGACATGAGACAGAGATTCAGCTATTCCAAATGCTGAAATGCCACACGGCCGTGTAAAATTTCTACCTTCACAATGGAACAATCATATCTTCACTCCCTGCCAGAAGTGTTGCCTATCAACAGTAAATACTACAAAAGGATTGCAAAAGCAACTTCCTCCCACACGAGGTGTGGCCCTAACATGTATTAACAGCATAAAGAACATTAAAATGTAAAGCAGTCATATACTCTGGTGAATCTCAAGTCAGCACATTTAACTCCGTGGCCTGCTGTGCTATTTACTCTCGGGAGGTGATTATTTGGGGAAAGAGTTTAACTGAAGCTTTTAAATTATGAATCTTTATGTAGCATCCTGTGCAAGATTTATATTTTTAGAGGTAAAAGTTATAAACCTTTTTTTAAAGCAAGAACTTCGGGGAATTATGACAATGAGGTTTCATACCTAATCCTTGTTGCCCGTGAAGTGTGAAAATGTATGAATATATTTTCTAAAAGAGCTTTCTAAAAGTGAAAGCCGTTCACTTGAATGGCTTAATAACTGTGCCTTTCTCTACTATGATTAAAACATTGTGGTGGGCTATTTTTTAAATTGCTGTAAGGTCTGTGTATTTCTCCTGACTTAAAGTTTCACTGTGATTTGCTAATTCTTATCTGGATTAGGCAGGATAGAGCTCTGTGTAATAGGAATTACTTTATTTGGGGGGGAGGGGGAGGGGGGACACACATGAGACAGGACATGGGACACGACCAAACTTGTCCTCCCAACATACCTGCCATCTTATCTATCCTTATCACACTTAGCAGCTTTTCTCACACAGGCATGTCTGCAGCAGACAGAACTAGTCTTAAGCCTGAGCTGGACCTGTAATGGCATGTGGAACGGTAATTCTTGAAATTCTGAATAAATGCATTAAGACAGCTTTGGACAAACACTATTTATTTCTCCCAAAGCGCCCTGTAAGATGAGGCCTAAACTCTGGGAAGGATATGGCACATCATATCTGTTTTTTTTTAAACGTCGCACGGTGGTGCTGGGCTTCATGACATACTGGGTGGCTGCTTTTGGGAAAATGAGCTCCTTTAGGGCACTTTGCTATGTCACACCTTGGAGTGGCTCGGGCTGGCTGGAGAAGAGCGGGATGTCACCTCCTGAGGAACAGAATCTCTCTTGGGGCTGAGGTGGTGGCGACATGACACCAGGTGAAGGGGCTTACCTCAGCGAGGACATCGGCTTCCCCCATCTCACCACCCTTACCCAGAAATTGGACTCGGGATTACCTTTTTCCTCACGGTTTGGATCTGACGAACAAGTCTTTTCTCAAATAAGTATTTTGTTGGGACCCTCACAG
>VXBJ01002455.1:441141-474735 GCA_013400055.1 Nycticryphes semicollaris
GACCAAACTTGTCCTCCCAACATACCTGCCATCTATCCTTATCACACTTAGCAGCTTTTCTCACACAGGCATGTCTGCAGCAGACAGAACTAGTCTTAAGCCTGAGCTGGACCTGTAATGGCATGTGGAACGGTAATTCTTGAAATTCTGAATAAATGCATTAAGACAGCTTTGGACAAACACTATTTATTTCTCCCAAAGCGCCCTGTAAGATGAGGCCTAAACTCTGGGAAGGATATGGCACATCATATCTGTTTTTTTTTAAACGTCGCACGGTGGTGCTGGGCTTCATGACATACTGGGTGGCTGCTTTTGGGAAAATGAGCTCCTTTAGGGCACTTTGCTATGTCACACCTTGGAGTGGCTCGGGCTGGCTGGAGAAGAGCGGGATGTCACCTCCTGAGGAACAGAATCTCTCTTGGGGCTGAGGTGGTGGCGACATGACACCAGGTGAAGGGGCTTACCTCAGCGAGGACATCGGCTTCCCCCATCTCACCACCCTTACCCAGAAATTGGACTCGGGATTACCTTTTTCCTCACGGTTTGGATCTGACGAACAAGTCTTTTCTCAAATAAGTATTTTGTTGGGACCCTCACAGCCGCTCTGGTGGGGCAGGAAGGCCAAGACCAAAGGAGCTGCAACAGCCTCTGCGAGCACCGTCTCCTCAAGGAAGCCTGTCATCACACGGGATTGCTGGCAGAAAGGCGCTTTTCCCTTCCCGCCCCGATTTCATTTATCGAGATTAGAATGCAAAAATTGAAATTATTTCGCCCCAGCCGGGCTCTGGCTGCTGTGGAGAGGTCGCTGTTCCCGGGCGCGGCCGCCAGGGGGCGCCGCGGCGGTGGGCGGGCAGCGTGGTGGTGCTGGTGGCGGCGGCGCATGCGCGCGGAGGGCGGCGGCGGTAGCGNAGGTCAGTCCGGCGGCGGGGAGGGACGGGCGGCACCTGCGCTTCACGCCGCCCCCGGGAGCGCCCCTTCCCCGCCCGCAGGCCCCTCTCCCCGAGTAGCCGAGCCGCTGCCCCCGGCTGCCATCTCCTGGGGCAGCCTGAGGGCGTCTGGGCCCTACGGGACACCCCACCCCCCGTCCCCGGCTTGTCCCGTCTCCCGTCACGGCGGGGCGGAGGCGGGAAGGGGCCTCCGGAGCCCCTCATGGCGACCCCCCCGTGCTGAGGCAGGGTCGCTCGCTGCAGGCCCACATCCCGATGGTGCCCCTGCTCCTGTCGTGCCCTCGGGCCTCCTTTGTGTGGGAGATGCTGCCGGTTGCCGGTGTGTCCCTGGCCGACTCGTCGCCTCCTGTCACAGGCTGCTTCTTCTCCGTCGCCCCTTTGGCCAGCGCTTGCCATTTGCCATCTGCTGCCGAGGTGTGCTGGGGAAAGGCGGCCTTCCATCCTTTCCCTTCCCTTCCTTCTCCAGCCGTCCCCCTCCCCAAGCGGGATCCCTTTGGCGCCCACACCGTTGGGGTGCTTCTGACCCACCGTCGGGCAGATTTCTTGTGAGGGATTGGGGAGAAATCAGCCGGTGTTTTAAGAGAGAGAAACAACCACTCGCTGCGTAAACGAGATGAAGAACTACACGGGAAACCGCCCAGCATCTCACAGGGGAGGATTTTTACCTTTTTATGGTGTGTTTTGCTTAGGAGGGTGGTCCCCAGCCCGTCAGCCTCAGGTAGGACACCCCTGGTGGTGGAGGGGGTGGGTTTGAATTGAGGCTGGTGGGTCAGGGAAGGGAGCGATGTTGTGCTGCATGTCACTTGCTTGTCACCGTTGCAAAGGGTGAGGACCGATATATATTTGCCCCATCCCTGGAGGGGTTCAAGGCCAGGTTGGAGGTTGCTTGGAGCAACCTGGTGTGGTGGGAGGTGTCCCTGCCCAGGGCAGGGGGTTGGAACTGGTTGAGCTTTAAGGTCCTTTCCAACCTGAACTGTTCTGTGATTCTGTCGTTCTTTAGATAATGGCATTCTGGTCTGGATCTCTGGTGCTGGGCTGTACTGTGATAAGAGTAATGCAGGCACTCATCTGAGTGGTGTTTTGTTGGGTTTTTTTTATTATTATTTTTTCTTTTTCCAAGAATAGATTTAGTGTTGGTGCAGGGTAATGATCTGCATTTGTTTTGAGTCCCTGTGTCACTTGTATTAAAAGCCACTGAAGGCAGCTAAGTAGTCTTGCGGCCGGCATAAAAACCACTAATCGCCTGTCTGAAGAATCCTGGATTTTCTACTCTTTACTCTTGAGCCTCCTCCTCCTCATAGTAGTTGCTTTCCAGTGTGTCTCAGGAAGCTTGGAGAATGCCCTGCTGTTCTTCTCCCGATCACGGGAGCTCGACACAAAACAGCACCTTGACACCAACCAGCATCCACCCAAGCGTGAGGTATAGCTGTAGCCATTTAACCAAAGGGGTTTCTTTAAAACTCCAAAGGTGTTCTCATCATTCTAACATACAAATAATGTGAAAGCTGGTGGATTAGTGCTGCTCTTACTGATTCTTACTGTCTGTACATTTGGTTTTGGTGAAAAGAAAGAGAGTAGGAACTTAGACTTTCTAAACAGAGGAAATAAAGTCTTGATATCAGACAATGTTTGTAAAAATTTGTAGTTTCTTCTAGACAGGTTTTTTGGTGGTTTATTTTTTTTTTTTCTTCCTGGGAAAGTTCCCTGTCTGTGGTACCCACCCTGTAGCATGAAGCAATCAGACTGTAACGTGCATTTCTTTTACCAAAGCGCAGTATCAGTGAGTCAAAACAAAACTGTATCATTTTTCCAGTTATTGTGGTCGGGCTATTAGGGAGATGCAGTCAGTTTCAATATATTCATTAAAAGATCAAACGCCCTGATCTAAATATTTTAGAAAATTTATGGGTGGTTTTGTTTACACCTTGCATTTCGATAGGGAGATGAGAGCATTTCCGTTATTTATAGAGAGCTGAGGAGTGGGGCACTGAACCCAAAGC
The DNA here is from genome assembly GCA_013400055.1 of Nycticryphes semicollaris. Classification (NCBI taxonomy): domain Eukaryota; kingdom Metazoa; phylum Chordata; class Aves; order Charadriiformes; family Rostratulidae; genus Nycticryphes; species Nycticryphes semicollaris. Next base: position 444,089 of record VXBJ01002455.1, read on the forward strand.
ACCAGATTTTGTGTTAGTTTCAGAATTTAGGAAAAGTTACCACCCTTTTCAAATAGTTTGCAGTTTCACTCTGAAGAGATTTAAAAGTCTGCTTGCCAGCCAGTGTAGATGTGATCTTTTCAAGCAGGTTACTTTTGCGATGAAAATTTTAACGTCGGATTTTCAGAGCCTGGAATAGAGGTTTTTTTAGACTTTGGGAGCTGGGTTTCCATCGCAAGGAGCCTGTGCTGCAAGTGCAGAGACAGTAACCTGTTACCTGTTCTTGAAAGCTTTTCCTTTTAGTGAATTCTTCTTGAAGAAGAGAGACTGACAGTAGAAAAAAAAGGTTTTCCTTATGTACATCAAGGTGTGAGAGATCTAAACCACATAAAGATTATGTGTAATGAGCCAGTACCACCAGGTGGTATTCCCTTGCTTCTTAAATTTGAAGTCTGTAACGTGCTTTGAAGAGCTCTGGTCTCTTTCATAACACATTCAGCAAGTTTAAGGTCACTTCTTTTTATCAAACCACTTTTAAACCCTTACGTTTACTTTAATTCTGTGCAGCTGACGCTTAACAAATCATGAGTGTGTGTGTGGGGAATGGTAAAATACATGAATTCTTACTTTTATATGTTAAAATCAGATGAGAATTTGTGTTTTGAACAACATTCTGTATGCATTTTTAGTGGTCGTGCTGCTTTAAAATTAGTAGAGAGTGCTAAATTATACCCAGCAGTGGGAGTCTTTTTAGGGATAAAAAACCCCAGAGCTAACTGCCAAGACATCATTAAACCAGAATTTTTAAAATAGGTGTTTTTTATGTATTTGTATGGCCAGATCCTTAGCTCTGGTAACTTGGAGTCTAGTTAGTTGAAAATTTTAAAGCAGTTTCATGTATTGTCTTTCTTCCAACTGGTAGATTTATAATCACATCCTTACTCTGAAACATTTTACTTTCTGCTGTTGCTGTGCTGGGCACTTAAGTAGGAAGTGAATATAATGAAACTCATTATAAAAGTCCTGTCAAAGGAAATGAATCTGAAAAAAACCCAATATTTTTATCTGGTCACTTAAGTTATAGTTCCTTGAAGTGCTGTTTGTAGCAAGTAAATCACTTCCAACAGGTCTATGCTCTAAGTTTTATGAAGGCTTTTAATCTGGGAGCTGACTTCAGTTCTTAAAGGATCACAGTGTCTCTTTTGAAGGTGTTTGGGGAGCTGGCAGGAGGCTGCTCCAGCAGCAATCACATGCATTTGGAACGCCCTGCTGGTGGGGTGTTCCATCCTCGGGGTGTTAAAACGGGGGCTCAATGGGGCTGTGCCCTTCTTGGGGGGGGGCTTTGCTGCTGCCCCCTCCACAGCCGGCTGGGTCCTTCTCCATGAAACCAGGACCCTCCCTGCAGGATTTTCTCCTCTGGTGGGTGCTAGAGAGGAAGGAGGTGTTGGGAAGTTTGCTCTCTCCCCTTTGTCCCTCTCTCCAGGTGACTGTTGTTTGGGTGGGTTCGTTTTTCAGCTGTTCCTGCCCCCGTGGCCTTTGTGGGGAAAGATGTCAAATGATGAAACCCTTTCCTAAAGCTGGCATTTGAGTTTTGTAACCGGGTTTCCCAGCGCAGATCTGGGGCCAAAGCTCGTTCTTGGTGACTGTCAACTTTCTTCCAGATGAAACTTTCCAGAACTGAATTGATTTTCCAGAGTGACATCAGTGCTTTGATGTCATATCTATTACTCTTAGACTGGGATGACAGGGGAGCCCAAGAAAATCCTGCGGGAGTCTCGTGGTAGCAGCTGAGTGTGTAACTCCCACCAACCCACCGAAGGTCCCGGTTTTCATTTGCTGGGTCTGCATTGTATAAAAAAGCTTTGGGGAAATGTAACTGAAATCTTAATTTCTGTCAAATTTCTCAATTAGCTTCCATTGCTGCTTCAAATAAACTTCTGTTCCAATTACTTGGAATAAGTTTTCAAAAGGAAACGGGTGACTCCGCAGAACTAGGGTGTATTTTTGTAAATAGTGCATGATACGTTGTTGGACATCGCGTATGGATGTTCCAAGGGGTGGATGTTGGATCCATTACATATGGATTTATTTGCCCTGAAATATCCTTGTGTGTTCTTAGCCAGCATTATCGTTTGTGTGTGCCCTTACAAATCCATGGGCAGATTAAAAATACATCTCTGTAAGCAAGAGCTGTGTGCTCAGCTGCTTCATTTGAGTCTTCTAAATGAGGTTCACAAGCATCTCACAGGTGTTCCTGGTTTGGTTTTCCCCATTTATCTACAAATCCAGGCTGTCAAACAGTTAATACTCCCGTTTCTGCGGGCCCTGCGCAGGCTGCTGTGATCATGGCACTGAGCACTATTTGCATTTTCTACAACAATTCCACTGTTGCTCTGCACTACTCATCAAATTTCTGGAGCGTGACTAAAGGCTTTATTCTTAGGAGATGTTGCATACGGAAATATGAAAGGCCATTTTTAAAGTTTACGTTAAATCACTGCTTCTCTGGATTTTAAAGCCCATGGGAGTTGATGTTTAATGACCCAGCTCTTGCATAAGGTGACATGGTCAGGGTAAGTTCTCTTCACTGCTCCCAAGAAGGCTTTTCCTGCAGGATCAGCCCCCCTTGGGTTAGAATTATTTAATGCATTATAGGGTTATTATGATGGATTATTATGCATTGCAATTTAATTAGCAGGTACTATTATTTAATGAATTATAGTTTTGACTGTAAAGTTCCTTGTTACGATGTTTTAAAATCACAGTGATACTTAGTTTTAAAATCTGTTAGGTCATTTAGCCTTTAATAAATACATTTATTTGATCTCTGAAGCCTGAACCTGTGCATATTTGCAGTTCCTGGGAACGTGAAGGCCTCTGTGGCATCCAGCTTGGGAGAATGGCAAATAAGGGAAGTGCTGGTGATATTTAATTACCTGTGGAATACGTAGACCCGCACAGGTTTGAAGCCCAGATCCGGTTGTTGCCTCACAAACTGCGTTCACAATGGAGAGATGGCTGGAGGCGTGGAAAGGAACAGGCAAGTGCCTGTGAAGGGGACATTACTGAGCCTTCTGTAAATAATAGACTAATTCCTCCAGGCTTTTTTTTGTTTTTAATTCCCAGTAGCAGCATGAAATGAAGGCAGTTGTAAATCTGAGACATTTAAAAGTAGTAGGAACAGTGTCATTGCACTTGGCAGCAGCAGCAGAAACACTTCCTACCTGTGTTGTTGAAATGGAAGGTTGGAAAGCAGCATTTGCCTTGGCTTTAAGAGTTGCCAGGCCCGGGAAGAAGGACCAAAGGGAACCTTCTGCTGGGAGCACTGGGCAGCACGTGCTGCTCCTGCTCCTGTCCCACCGTTCCTCGCCTGTTCCTTCACCCTTCTCACCGCCTTCAGCCTCTTCTTGTCTCCTCTCCACCACCTTCTGCTCTCCCTCGGTTTTCACCTCTCTCGTCCTCTCTGCACAGCACTATCTAACTGATCTCCTCTGGAGAAGCTGTTGAGTCTGTTATTTGGTTTTGTAATTACCTCACCAATTCCACTTCTGCCAGGCTTTTCGGGTGAGCTGTGTGCTGGGTCAGAAAACGTGCCAAGGACATCTTTTTCCCATATTTATGGCTTCTTTATTCTCCTGTCACTTCCCCTGATTTTTTTAATGTCATTTCAATGACTATCTGATTCACAAAGAAATGCCTCTGACAGTCTGCACTTTATCCCAATTTAAGGTTTGGCTTTTTTGGGTTTTTTTTTAAGCGGTACATATCTTTCCTTTTGCCATTTTTTGTTTCTTACTGCATCTGTTTACTTAGAATATAATCTCACAACTCAGTGCAGCCCCAAAATCTGCTGGCCTGTGTGGCTCATGAGTTAACTTTTATTTTTTGAATCTTCTAACGAACCTAATTGAAAAGTTAGTGGCCTTTTTGAATAATTTTTGAACAATTTGGTTTATCTGAGTGAGCAGTTCTTCTTGGGAAAGGCCTGATGTAAGAAGTGGGGAGTGGGAGCCTGTGGGAGCTGGGAGAAAAGCCCAGAGCAGCTCTCGGCCCCAGGGAGCCACATGTGGAAGGGTTGGGGGAGAATTTCTAAGTAGAAATGCAGAAACTATGAAGAGAAACAGCACATGAAGTGTAGGTGAGAAGGGAGGCACAGAGGGGAAGTACCTGCAGGAGAACCTGCTGGTGCCAACTCTTGGAGGAAACCCATCTGCAGGGTCCTCAGCCTGAAATCAGTGCTGATGTCCTTGCTGTCATCCCCTCATCCCTTCCACCGCTTACAATCAAGGTGGGTCCCATGGTGCAGCTCACTGCAGAAAAAGATGGGAGAGATGGTGGTCTGTATTTAATTTACAGTTTATTCAACACCATTTGTGCCGTTCTCGATGTGTTTTCTTCTCTCTGCCCCAGCCAGAGTTCCCAGGAGATCTTAGAACTGTCCTCGATGCTGTTTACCCAGAGAAGCTGTGGCTGCCCCATCCCTGGAGGGGTTCAAGGCCAGGTTGGAGGGGGCTTGGAGCGACCTGGTCTGGTGAGAGGTGTCCCTGCCAAGGGCAGGGGGTTGGAACTGGATGAGCTTTAGGGTTCTTTCCCACCCAAATCGTTCTGTGATTCCACGATTTCAGAGTGCCACATCCCTGCCTGCACCATCTGTTGCGGATCTCCTTTATTTCACCCTCTCCTCAACTAGAATGTACTAGAGGGGAATAGTAGTTATGTAGCTAAAGATGGGGAAAAATGACATTTGCACTGAAGTGGAGGTGTAGGTGACAGTTTAATGCCCCCTGTGCGCAGTCACGTAACAGCGGTGGGCGTTCCTGAGGCTGGACATCAGAGGGATGGGTTGCACCTGAGATGCTTTTTGTAGCCTGGTTACTGTGTGGATGAGAACAAGTTACCTTGCTAACCATGCCTCAGGTGTTTAGAAACACAGTGAAAAAGCTAAAACGCTGTTTTGCAGAGAAATTACCAAGTTCTGTTCTGCTAAAGAGAACACTCCGTAACATTCCTCTGTCAGCATTTATTAGTTGGATTTCAGAAAGGCCATCCAGAAATAGCCCTACTGGAAATAAAGTTAGAAATTAGTGCAGTTATTTTAAAAAAAAAGTTGCCAGTGCATTTTTTTTTATTTGGGGTGTCACTTCAAGTCTTTAAATCTTTGCTGTTCTTTCCAAATGCCTGGAATTATGCTTGGAAGTGGGGAATATCGATGCTGTCATCTTTCGCTGAATAAGAGCATCACAGGCCTTGAAGTCACCACAGCTGGTTCCCCTCTTCCTCTGCCTTTGGAGCAGGTGGTTTGTGTCCCTGATGGGCAGCGTTTCCCTACGGAGGAGAAAAGATAAGCAGGAATAAAAACCCAACTTAAAAAAAAAGAGACATTTGTTGGATTCATGTTATTTCTTCTTCCTGGCTCTGGATGTCTTGGTTGGGGGCAACCCCGGTGCTGGTTCTGCCAGAGATGTGTTTTCATCACCTTGAACACGGCGCGTGGAAATACTGACCGGTGTTGGCAAGGCCTTAACCAGCTCGGGAGGGTAAATATTTAACCTTGGTCCTCTTGTTATTTTCCTTGTTATTTTCCTTGCTCCCAAATTGATGTGCTTTGTTCCCCAAGTAAACAAACAGCCTTGCGAAGCTTTGCTTGTCTGCTGACCTAGTACAACTGCGTTTTTACCAGGCAAGTAAAATACAAATCATTTCCCAGTTGCAATCAGTTGCTGTGGGAGAAGGAGAACGGGTGATTTCTGTTGCAAACCGTGTACAGATTTAACATGCAATTTATTAAGCTGTCTGGAATTCTGTTTTCTGAATATGCCGTAGAGAAGTGGGAGATGGTCACCTCATCTTTCAGGAATATGAATTTTTAGGTTTGTGATGGTATACACTGTCTAAAGACATGGATTTGGGGGTTTTCTGGTTTTAATTTTTATTTATTTTATGAACAGTTCTTCGTTTTGCACATGTGCTCACTCTGGAGCAACTGTAGCTTTCTGAAGGGGATTTTACTGTCAAAATACGTGTATTCTGTAAAAATACACGTGGGCAGTGTAGCCAAATTGCTGGTTTGTCTCATTAGTACAAGCTAAAAAGAAATTACTTGCAGTTTTGACTCTAGAATTTTTTTCCCCTCAGCTTTTTGTTGTTTCAGATACAACCCTTTGACTCTTGCTTTTAAACTGGGGATTTCTAAATTTCCCCAGGTCCAGATATTACTGATATTCAGACTTCATGCCAGATCTCATGCGGTTCAAAACTAAGCTTGAGTTTATATCAGCACTAAAAAATAAGATCAGTTTGTATCCAGTCCTAATGCTGTTTATCTCCTTGAGAAGTTCTCATCCTCATCTTAACAGACTTCTTCCCAGGGGCCGGTAAGGACTAGAAAAATCTCACTGAGAAAGAATTTTGAGCTTGACTTCATCTCTGCAGCTGCCTGTTTTCTCTGGAAGCTTTTGTGGTGTGGTGCAGGACCTGCCTCTCAGAAGGAACTGAGAGGAAAAAAAAAAAAGTCAGTTTAAGGAGCATTTTAGTCTCCCCTTGAACCACGGCTTTAAACCCCCCCCTGCCAGCTCTGCTGAAGGCTACAGCCGTAGGATGGAGACGTCCCTGTGAAGCCACCGCTGGATTTCCATCAGATGTGTTAATGTTGGAGGGGTGGGAAGGGTGGGGAGAAACAAAGAGGAACAAGGGAAGGAGCAGTCTAGGAACTCCCATCTGAAATAAAAGCATGTGTCCCCCCCAGACAAGGCCTTAAGGCCACGTTTAAATGCCATGTTTATGGGACTCACACCTGTCATTTCTTTTTTATTCCTTGGAACAGCCGGTGAAGGAATAATCCTGTGTGAATTGTTAGTCCTGCTGATCTTAATCCTCCCTCTTTAGTGACTTCAAGGACTCCTCTTGGGTTGTTTGAGAGAGAAAATAGGTAAAAGAATCTGATTTCTCTGGTATCTTCTGCTCAGAGCTTTTGGAGCAGAGCCCTTGCTCGTCAGTGCCACACGGTGTGGGTTTAAGTACTTTGACCCTTAAGAGAAGCCATTACAAATCAGATGAAGTTTGAGCCCTGTGTCAGCTGTGGAACTTTAATTCCAGCCAAGATGACAGTGCTCAAGTATTTCAGTCTGAACCTGAAACTGGTGAATGCACCTTGTGTGAGAAACGTGCCCCCGGTAATTCCTCCTGCTTTTTTCCCTACGGTCAGTGTTTTATCAGCCTCTCCTTGCTTTTCCAGTCCTTTCAGTCAGGATTTAGGTGCATCCTGTAAAGAGTGAACGTTCTTTCCTTGCTACAGCAGCATCTGATTTGCTCAGCCAGTGCATGGGTTTTACTACTCTTTTTTGTTTTGCTGTGAAAAACAGCATCTCGCTACAAAATTGGTTTTTCTCAGTAACGACACTTGTGTCAAAACAACTCCTCTTGAAGCTGGGGAGTTCATGAGTACCTCTGGGACCTCTCTGCACTGCTGATTCCTAAATCCGCTGGGAATAGTTGCCTCCACCAAGGAATGTTGGGCTTTGCTGTCGGTGTTGCTCCTTTGGAAGCAAAACTGGGTCCGGTGCTTACGTTTGTGGTCGTCGTACGAAGCTGAGGTTCTCTGCCAGCGCCTGAAGAGGGGCTGAGTGCTTCTCTGCTTGTCCACAACCTTGTTTAGGTACCCACTGCCCCTTGGGAAAGGGGAGGAAAGTGCGACACGAGCTGTTTAGGCCTGTGAACTGAAGTTAGTTACCAGTGAAGTCATCGTTTGTGGCAGTGACTTCTGGTTTGGACAGGAGTGACCCTCCCGGGAGGAGGAGAATGGCTGCGCTCCGGTACGGTAAACGGGAGCTCCCCTTCTCCTCTTAAGGGAAGCACAACTTCCCTCCCTCCTTTTCTTACAGCTCCCCTTCTTGTCACTTCTGTGGAGTGTCATTAGGGGTTCACTGCAGGGCAGGGGGGGCACATTTAATCTTCTTTGCTATAATTAAGTAGCTAATGCTTCTGCTGCGGTACGGCTGGGGTGAGAGAGACGCGGCGGGACCTTAACTCGACGCTTCCTGGTTTTCCATTGTTTTGTGAATTAAACTCTCGTGTTCAGGAAGAACACGAATTGCAGTGACTATTGTTGAAAACCTGCAGGCTTAAGTAAGAGCTTTCAAGGGGTGGGTTTGATTTTTCTGGAGCGTTTTCTTTCTTTCTTTCAGTAGTACATGATGTTGTACACGCGCCGGCAGAGCGGCGGTGGCATGAAGCTGAGAACTACTCATGCTTGAGGTGCAGAAGACTAAATTATACATAAAGATCTGTAAAAGAACCTGTAGAACAAACCCAAACAGTTGGGGTAGAAGCAGAATGTGTATTCCCTTAGTGTACAACTACCTTATTAACGTGTTTCTTCACCTCTGCTTTTCGAGGAGATGAAGCACTGGACGTGGGCGTTGTTGCCTGGGAGGACATCTCTCCCTGGGTATCGCATAGAAGCCCCTATGGTTGGCAGCCTCTGGTCACCACTGCTATGTAATACCTTAATTATCAGCTCCAACACAATCAGCACCAGTGTATCTTTTCACATTTTCAGTGGGTGTCCCTCTTCCCCCTCCTCCCCCCCCAAGACATTTGGATTCCCATCATCAGTATGTGTAGTCCCTGTCGGTGCTCACCTGTCTCTGAGCAGTGTGTTGGTGGACTTCTCCATCCACCTCTGATTCTGGGATGCTGAAGATGCACAGAAGCAACCCTTTCTAGCGGTCCCCACCATGGATCTTCACTTTTTCTCCCTACCTGTTGGTCATCCTGGCTCTGCCTCTCTTCCCACGTGGAGGCGTGGGGGCAAAGCGCGATCCTGTCTCCTCAGTTCTTCCAGGCTGTGGCACAGGAGGAGCTGGAGCTCCTGGAGTTCCTCGCAGTGGCTCCAGCTCCTAGGAAGCTCTGCCCACTGTCCTCTGTGGCCGGCAGGGAAGGAAACCTCCCAGACACCTTACTTCCTCGTTGGTCTTGGTTTTGCACAGTTTACAAAAGCCTGCAGGGCTGCAAACTGAGTGTCCCCAAGGTAGGGCTCGGCAATTATTAGTTGTTTAATTTGGAGGAAGCCCTCAGAGTTCCTCAGTGTCCGTGGACTTGCCCGTTGGGCTTTGGAGGGAGGGAAAGCTTGTATTTCAGAGGATCTGAATTTGACCCAAAGATGTTCTTGTCTTCCTCTTGAGAAACTGCTGATCTGTTTGTCTCGTGTGTAAAACCACGTACAGAATGCCAATGCAAGTATCTAAGACTACTTTTTTGAGGTGATTAACATGTAATTTGTATGGGGAGAGCAGGGAATTTCCCTGGATTACTTACAAATCTTTTGGCTATGGTTTAAGATCTAGTTAGTGCTTTCCTGATTGAGAAGCTGCCAGGGAAAACTGAGTACAGAAACTAATTTGAGTGCTTTTTTTATTAGTATTATTATTATCATTTTAAGGTGGGGTTGTTGTTCGGTTTCGGGTGATTTTACACAGGAAAAGAGCCACGTTGGACCAGGGTGAGTTAGTTGTGGCCCTTTAGCTTGTGCAGGCACGTGCTGAGGTTGCCTGTTTCAGGTTGTCTGGTCTGGGTGAGCCTTGGAAACCAAAAGCTGTGATTAATCTCCGTGAAGTGAGATAAAAATGCATCATCCTGCGTTGTGTTAGTGGGGGGGTGGAAGTCAGCTTTTCTCACAGTGCCTTTCCTGGCCTTGATGCTCCTGAATTTTGATCCATGCTTGTCCTTAGATCTCTCTCTCTGTCTCAGGCCTCAGGTGGCGTTTCATGTCCTCGTTAGTTTTCTGAGGCATCTCAAAGCCTGGTCTGAGGCATCTCAGAAGTTCCAGCCCTCACCCAGTGTCACGGCCGGGGCTTTTTACTGCCACAGGTTTTACCAGCGCATTAATTCAGTTCCCTGCCAGACTGGTTGGTTCTCTTATCCTGATGCCTTTGCTTACTAAGTCTGTTCTTCTGGTGGGTCCGTGCTCCTCCTGTGTTTGCAGTCACCCAGGGCTCATTAGTGGGGTTAGTAACAAAACTCTATGTTACTCATTCTGTGGATGAATAACTACACAATTACCAGCAGAAATCTGCCTTGGCTTGAAATTTCTTCCCTGCCATCAAGGCTAAACACGTAGTTTTTTAATTGAATAGAGACACCAGCTTTGCAGGGGTAGGAATTGCCATCTTAATTTCCACCTAGGAAACTTGTGGGAAATGACTGGAAGTGTGTGAATTTGCAGCGATACAGCACAGAGGTGCTCTGCTTTTCTGCCATTCTTCCTTCTCTGCAGCTTTAAGTGGGGAAAAAGCCCTAATTCTTCTTAATTCTCTCAAACAGGTTCAGCAACAGGTTCACCCAAACCTCTCAGCAAAAGAAGATTCCCTCTATTACATTGAAGAGTTGATACTTCAGCTGCTAAACAAACTATGCATTGCTCAGCCACGGAGCATCCACGACGTGGAGGTAAGACTGAAGCCTGGAGAACCAAGTGCTTGCTTGCAGAGTCTCTAAGACAAACTATGATATTTTGAGCAGCACAGGTTGAAAAAGCAAGGTAAGTCTGAAGAGCAGAGGCTGCTAGAGCTAAAAGTTTATATAGTATTAGGATTTCACGAAGCAAGCTTGATTGGAAACTCATTTTCCTGTACAGGGCTTCGGAATGGAAGTTGTGGGAATTCTTTCCCTTCAGCAGAATACTTTGAAGGATTTTCTACTGCTCAACTACACCTTGGGCTTAAGGCTGTTCCATGTTTTCCTACTCTTTGACATAAATTTAAAGGCAAAAAAAAAGGAAATACTGGAATGAAAGGTTACTGTTGTGTGTTCCTGGATTGTGCAGCTGAAGGAATAGAGTTGTACGTTCCTGGAACTTTATTGAACTCACTGAGGCTCTTGTATTATTGCAGCTGTTGGCTTTTGTGTCATCGGGTACTTGTGTCATCGAGGGCTTTAATGGAGTGCGCTTCAGAATAGGGGCTAGAGGGAGAAAGTGCTTTCATGGAGCTGTGGCCCATTATAGCTTTGTAGGGTATTAATTTTACATCAATCTATATGTCTAGGATTTTCAGCCTGAAGCAAAATGAAGTCCAAGTTTCTAATAGTCTATATGTGTGTCATGGAAATAAAAAGATGAATGTATATATTTACAAAATAACTGCCTGAGGGGTTTTAGATTCTTATTAGATGCAGCAATCGCCCTTTGTTCAGCATTAATTCATTAATTATTAATTTTGGTTTCTGATTAATATATTTTGTAATACTGATGCATAAGGATGATGGTATGACTACATCAAACCGAAACTTAATAGTCCCTTTAATAGCTCTCAGAATTGTTAATACCTTGAGTCTGGGTTTGAACTTTAGACGGGGAGCTGAGAAGCACCACGTTCTTCCTGCAGTTCCCAGCTGGGCAAACCCTACAGCACGCAGGACAGTTTGAGATAGCATTGATTGTTTTACACACCAGCTCCATGGTTGTCTGTTTCTGAGGCAAGAGATGATAAAATTACCCGGTGTACGTAGGAATTAAGGCTTTTCACCGGGTATCTTTACGCTCCACAAATTACCGTGTGCGAGGTAACCAGAGCAGGAGAAGCAGAATCCAGTTCTGTGGTGTTGGTGAGGTGGTGCTGCCGGCAGGGGTCTGAGATCCATGACTGAAGGCTCCTGGCCCTGCTCCTCGGCTGTTCTTAGCTGTTCAGAGGGAACACGGGAGCTGGGATCTCTAAAGTTTTATCGTGCTGATATTTACATAACAGCCTGGAGTTAATGGAACTGTTTGTGCCTTCGTAAGATCAAGGTCTAAAATCTCAAGCTGTAAAGGTTTTATAAATAGAAAAGGCCCTTCAAATTGTTCCCAAGAAAACACTGGGAATCAGCAAATTCCGAGCACGAAAGGCGCGTGCTCCTTGCGGAGCGCACTGGTAAATTGGAGAACAGCTGAATGACGTGCTGTGACCGTTTTCTTCTGGTGATCTTCTGGTGGAATCTCAAGGAAAGCTGGTTTTGGTGAACCAGCCCAGAGTTTTCAGCTGTCATCCAAGAGGGAAGGTCACCGCGTGTTTCCCTGGCACCGACAGCTCACACAGAAAATGGAGCATCAAATATATTTGTTTTATATATTGACACAGAGCTTAGTGACATGGTTTAGTAGTGAGGTTTTTTTAGCAGAGTCAGGTTGATGGTTGGACTAGGTGATCTTAAAGGTCCAGTCCAACCCAGACAGGTCTGTGATCTATATTGACCACATGGAAATATTTAAAAGGTGCCTCTGAGAAGGCCTCCTTTTTAAAATTCCAGAATACGTACAAAAATCTTTTTATCAAAGGGGTGCAAAGATTTCATCCACTTTTCTCAGCTCGTTTTCCAGTTCATCTATAAAATCTCTGCTGGAAGGGTTCATTGTGGCCCAGGGCACAGGTCCAAAGCAGAGGTCACGGATGGCACCGCGTGGTGCACTCTGCTGGGCTGGCAATGCCAGGGCACAGTGGTGGGACTCCCAATGGGAGGTGATCACTACTGCTCAGTTTAACTTAAAAATACCTGTTTTTCCAACACCACTTAACTATTTTTCCAATGTGAGTTAAGGAGGAGTCACCGNATTGAAGAATTAAGTAAATATTTTATAATATAATTTTCTTTTTTTTTCATTTCTGACATGAACTTGATCTCATCCAGGACAAGTTATACTCTGGACATTTATGAAATAGGAACAATACCAGCTTGTTTTTGTGGTTGGTTTTGTTTTGTTTTGTTTTTNGCCCTTCAAATTGTTCCCAAGAAAACACTGGGAATCAGCAAATTCCGAGCACGAAAGGCGCGTGCTCCTTGCGGAGCGCACTGGTAAATTGGAGAACAGCTGAATGACGTGCTGTGACCGTTTTCTTCTGGTGATCTTCTGGTGGAATCTCAAGGAAAGCTGGTTTTGGTGAACCAGCCCAGAGTTTTCAGCTGTCATCCAAGAGGGAAGGTCACCGCGTGTTTCCCTGGCACCGACAGCTCACACAGAAAATGGAGCATCAAATATATTTGTTTTATATATTGACACAGAGCTTAGTGACATGGTTTAGTAGTGAGGTTTTTTTAGCAGAGTCAGGTTGATGGTTGGACTAGGTGATCTTAAAGGTCCAGTCCAACCCAGACAGGTCTGTGATCTATATTGACCACATGGAAATATTTAAAAGGTGCCTCTGAGAAGGCCTCCTTTTTAAAATTCCAGAATACGTACAAAAATCTTTTTATCAAAGGGGTGCAAAGATTTCATCCACTTTTCTCAGCTCGTTTTCCAGTTCATCTATAAAATCTCTGCTGGAAGGGTTCATTGTGGCCCAGGGCACAGGTCCAAAGCAGAGGTCACGGATGGCACCGCGTGGTGCACTCTGCTGGGCTGGCAATGCCAGGGCACAGTGGTGGGACTCCCAATGGGAGGTGATCAATACTGCTCCGTTTAACTTAAAAATACCTGTTTTTCCAACACCACTTAACTATTTTTCCAATGTGAGTTAAGGAGGAGTCACCGAGTTTGGTTTAGACTCGGTCTTTCAGCATTTTAATGCCCCAGCTCACAGGGGCCTCATGGAAAGCAGGACTGTGGGCTGCTGGAGTGTGGGTTGGTTCTGTGTTGGGGGTCATCTTGCCTCTTCCTATCACAGCCCTTGAAATGTGAATCTGTTTAAAAGTGGCCTGAAATCAAATAAAGTTTTACCGTGGAAACTGGGGGCTGTCACCTGGGGCTGCTGTGACTGTGAGATGCTCCTGTGTGGGCTTGTGGGGTCCCAAGTGTTACAGGCACCCTCTTTCATGTATTCCTCAATCACAGCACTCCTCCTGGTTGGAAGATCCTACTATATAAAAATATTTTAAAANACTCTGGACATTTATGAAATAGGAACAATACCAGCTTGTTTTTGTGGTTGGTTTTGTTTTGTTTTGTTTTTCATTTAGCCTGTAAACTGTTCAGTACTTCCTCATGTTGTTTATACCACAGCTGAGATTTCTTGCTGCTCTTGCGATGCAAAGATCATAGGGCAGGAGTTGTTTTAGGAGATTTGAAGGAGGGTTTTTTTCGTGCTTAGGGAAGGGAGGTTGTTTGGAATTATTGAAAAGAGTGAAGCTGAGTTGGGCAAGGAGGAGAGAACAGTTAGGAAGATGTGTTGCAAACAGTGAGGAGGAGGATAATTGTCTGTACTGCAGGGGAAGTAATTTGCCCTTTTATTTTCTTTAAACTTCTCTTTGATTACTGCGGTTAATCTAAGTGCACTCTTTGTGTTTGGACAGGACCGCGTTCAAAAGACATTTCCTCATCCAATAGACAAGTGGGCGATGGCTGATGCGCAGTCTGCGACTGAGAAACGAAAGAGAAGAAACCCTCTCCTGCTGCCTGTGGACAAAATACATCCTTTATTAAAGGTACTTAAACCAGCAGCCTGATGCCTGCTGTTTCTGCCCACCACGCACCCCCAGCCCTCCAGGATAACCTTTAAAGTATTTATTTAGTTAATTTAAGTTGTGTGACATTAGGTAAGTTTCTCGTAGTGGCTGAAAGAATAGAGTCACCATAGAACAGGATGAGTAGTATGTAATAATGTAGATACCTAAATTCTCTGTGTTCCAGGCAGTTAATGCAGTACTCTACTTTGAAATAGGACTAGTTAGTTTTTAACATAACTCAAATCCAAACAGACCCAAATACCTACCTCAGTAGCACTGTTTTGGTGCCATTATTTCTTTCAAAATGCTGGAGAAGCCAAAACAGAGGAAGAGAGAACAAGTAGATCCTGTTCCTTGTATACTGTCAACTTAGGATGTGTATCCGTGTCCTTTCAGTTACTGTTGAATGTCACTGGTGCCTTGGTTTGAAAATCAGTAAAATCAGCGAAGGTTTACAGAAAAAATAAACACAGGCTTTATGGTCGGTGGGTTTTGAGGAGGAAAGTGGCCATCTCGGTTCTTGGAGGTCATGTCCCTTAGAACAGGTACAGAGTCCTTGCTTACAGTCAGGTTTACTGTCACACAGTCAGCATGTATTCATGCCCTGCCCCTGTAGAGTTGGGGGTTTTAATGATAAAACAGTGTTCTGATTTTTAGATCAGTGTCTAATCACTTTTTGAGGCTGACTCAAGCACTCCTCTTTTTTGGTGCCTGTTTTTTCTCTTAATTTTGCTTAAGAAATGCTTTTCTCCAACGTTGGCGTTGCAGCACCAGAGTTTCCAGCTGCACTGAGAAACCATTATTGAGGAATAAGCAGAAATCAAAGCACTTTTCCAGGTGTTGTCACTGTCTTCTTTTATACAGTGTCTCAGCCTGTGACAGTTAATGAGAGGGGAAGAGATGTTAGGAAAGAAACCAGCATTAAATAAGACCTTCCCCAGACAACACTGGCTTTTTTTTTTTTTTATAAAATCTAGTTGGAAAGTGTGAGGACAGAGGCACACAGTGTGAGTTTCAGAAGGTGAATCAAAATATGACAGAGATAAGACTACCTCATTCACATGCAAGAACTTACCTGTGCTCACTCCTGACGGTCCTGTCACAAATAAGAGACCGTGTGGGTGTATACAAGTATCACCAGAAGAAAATGCAACATTTATCCAGGGTTTGGTTTTTTTTCTCTCTTCAGACTTTAATTATTAAAATGGAATTGAATCACTTTATGTAACACGAGGATGCAGCTCGCTTTGCTGCCCAGCCACATGTGAAGGGTGGACTGGGATGGATTGCAGCAGGTAGCAGGTTGAAAATCCAGGCTTGTAGTTTCACAAAAGACAATTTATTCCCCCAAGAACAGTTCAAAATGAAGCATTCTCTTTTCTGAAGAGTCCAGATTAGGGCCAGAGTCCTGCGATGAGCATAGATGTGGACTAAAATTGAAGTGCAAGGTTCCAGTGAAGTCCCTTGGGTGAAGGAAGCCTGTTTTTAGGAGCGTCATTTTTAGAGGAAGGATTATTGCAAGTTCTGTAGCTTTTCATCTGTCAAGTACATGAGTAAATAGCACAAGGAAGTATTTGCAAGCATTGCCTTCGAGGTGACTGGTCAAATTTCCATTTGATGGCCTTTGCCCTGCCTGTTCCATTACAGTAAATTACCAACACAGCCAAGATCAATTTCAGTAGAAAACTCCGTGTGTTAGTTGTCATTCCCAGTTTTCTGTATTTCCCTGAGTTTCTGGAATAAATAGCTTCTTTTTCCCCACTCCCCCCTGTCTTGTTTTCGATTTGCAGGAGGTCCTGGGCTATAAGGTAGATTACCACGTCTCTCTCTATATTGTGGCTGTCTTAGAATACATCTCAGCTGACATTTTGAAGCTGGCTGGAAACTATGTTTTCAATATCCGGCACTTTGAGATCTCCCAGCAGGACATAAAAGTATCCATGTGTGCTGATAAGGTAAGGAGTTGGGATTAAAACACTCATTTGGACAGATACACAGGTAGATACTAGAGGGTTTGGGGGGGTTTTTTTAGAAGAGGAATCCAAAGTTGGATAAGGGAGAGAGACTGGTGAAGTGCAGAAGCTTCTCTGCTAATTCATGCCAGACCTGTCACAGTAATGACTGAAATTAAGCCTGTGAAGTTTTGGAAGAGTATTCATTCTTAGAAAGCAATGAAAAGACAGAAAATGATGTTGCCTTTTATTTCTCAGCTGTGTCACTGTCGTCCCAATGTCACTTTGTTGTGACAGCTCTCCTTTTTTATTACAGAGAAAAGACATTTAGTTTTCATCCTTGTCAGTACCAGAAACGTTTTTGTTTAATTTTGTCTTTATCAGGAGAGTTTTGTCATAAGTCTTATGCAAGAATCTTTGTTTTCAAAGTTGGTTCTGCATGAATTGTAACTTGTTTTCTAGGTCGTACTAACTTATAAAGGGGAAAATGGCCTTGGCAGCTGCTCCAGCCTTCTGCTGCCAAAGTTTAAATATGACTCCTTTGTGAAAGTGATCACAGAAAGTATTGTATGAAAAACTCCAAGGATTTCTCTGCAGGCACTGAAATAGCCGAGCCTGAGCCAAGTGTAAATGAGGTTTGCTTGTAACTTTTAAAACTTCTTTGCTAGGTTTTGATGGATATGTTTGATCAGGACGACATTGGTCTGGTTTCTCTCTGTGAAGATGAACCCTCCTCTTCTGGGGAACTCAACTACTATGACCTAGTGAGAAACGAAATTGCAGAAGAAAGGCAATATCTGCGGGAGTTGAATCTGATAATAAAAGTATTTCGGGAAGCTTTCCTATCGAACAGAAAACTGTTCACACCTAATGTAAGTCCTTTAAGTTATTGATGTGTAATGTGAGTTGCTCCATTAGCAGCCAGAACGTATCAATATTACATTCACTGCCTTGGAGGTAGAATTAAATTTGATTTATTGTATGTCAGTACATAATGAGTGTTGATTGTATATGAAATAAAATAGAGGAGTTGCCATTAATAATAGGAACAAGTGCTGCTCTTGGAATAAAGCTTAATGGACACAATTCCCCATCAGATGCCAGCAATAGCTGGAGTCCTTCAGTTGTGGAGGTAATAATTATACTTTTGCTTAATGCACAAACGAACAGTTATCTACCTGCATGTACTGAACTGGGATTTCCAGATGGTACCAACAGGTTAAAAAGGGAGGCAGCAGGAGACATTCCTATTACAGCTGGGTGTGAAGGTTCCTCAGTAGCTGATAGGATATCAGAGAATCAAAAATGTGGGGTCAGAATTCAAACAAAGATGATGGGAGGAGAAGGGAGTAATATTTTGGAGCTGAGAAATATTCTTTTGTTATACAGGAAGGGTTTGAGAAATTTTGAGATGGCTTGTTCCCACTGACTGCCGTGGTCTCGGCGCTGGCAGGAGGTCAAGCAAGCTCCGCTGTGTTGGGGCAGAGAAGGCTTGTTTCAGAGAGGTCAGAAGGAGAATGCAGGTGGTTGGAAGGTGCTGCCTAGTTGGGTGGGTGGATTTGGAAAATGTAAGAGTAGAATGTGGAAAAAGAAGGTGCCAGTTCCTCCTCTGTACCCAGGTAATACTCTGCTAAAGTAGCCAAGTAGCTGTTTCAGTTTCACCTGAATTTTAGAGGATCTGACCTTGGAGCCGCTTTAAATCACCTCCTTCCTGTTGTGTCCTGAGAGACAAGAATCAGCCGAAGGGAAAATAACAGCTGTGAGTCGTGGCTGAAAATGCTGGAGAGTTTCTCTCCAAAGCCCTGAACAGCCCGTCCTGGGGCTGCTGCTCGGGCCTGGGAAGGACAATGTCTCTGCCTTCGCTGGGCTGAGAATTGTACAAGGCTGGATGTGCCCAGGCAAGCCCACAGGGACGGGAAAACCACGTAATTTAACTTTCTTCCTCGCTTTTTGTTGGCTCATCTCCATTTACCTCTTGGTTCAGACTTCATGAAAAATGCTCCCTTATTTACATAAGCAAAATAAATTGTTCTAAACACAGCTAAAATACGTTTTATGTTTGCAGGATATCGATGTGATATTTAGCAACATTTCAGATATTCATGAGTTGACAGTGAAGCTCTTAGGATTGATTGAGGATACCGTTGAAATGACTGATGAAAGTAGTCCTCATCCTCTGGCTGGCAGCTGCTTTGAGGATCTTGCAGAGGTACGATGGTTAAATCACTATTTTGTTTTCTTAGTAAACTTTTGGTCAGGACTCTGATACTTCCAGTAAAATTGCAGTTGTAAAATAAGCTCTGAACAGAAGTCTTCCCTGCCTGTGCTTTAGTAGGAAAGCTAAAAGTGTGTTTCCTACTGTCACAGAAACAATATCGAGCAGGTAAGCACAAAAATAAAATCTTACTGTGGAGTGGGAATTACTTGCTGTGATCCTGAAGGGATGTGGATTTAAGAAGTAACTCCCCTGGGACTGGTTACTGGGAGAATGTGATGCCTCGATTTTTCTAGGAGGTAGTAGCATGTCCAGGGCTACCCAAAAAATCAGAGCTGTCGGTCGTAGATCTGCAGGATGTGTGACCTGAATTGCTCTGGACAGTGAGCTAATTCAGCCAAAATAGGTTTTTAATTCAGCCAAATGCATTGTTAGGCATCTGGGATGGGAAATGTTTCTGCAGAGCAGTGACTCGGAGAAGGAATGAAATACCAAAACAGACTGAACAGAAGCTGTTCAGCATTGTAGCAAAAGTGCTATTGATACCCATTGACCTGTAAAACAGATATCAAAGAGTAGGAATACAGGAAGACACTGCACATGGATTTGGTGTGGCTCATATTAGAACATAATTAATAGTTATTTTATCAGTTTTTGGGTTTTTCCTATTTTTAGTGGGCACTGAATTACTGGAAGGGCTACAGAAGAGAGTCATGAAAGTAAAGTTTTTGAGAAAGGGCTTTACAGTGAGATAGAGTCAGATTAGTCAAAATATAGGGTAGGTTGTAGGTACTTTCAGACCTGAAAATAGGGTACAAAATTACTCTGGAATTAAGCAGAGAGGGCACACAGCAGAAAAGCCGTCTGAAAGGCAAGGGGACAGTTCAGCTTAGAAATACCCTGCACATTTGTTGGGGAGCCAATTCTTGGAACAAATTACCAAGGTGGATGTGGAGGCAGTGCTGAGTTTGGATATGTCCATGCTGAGTCTGCCTTTTCTTGAGAGGAGTACTGAGCCCAGTTTTTTTGAATTAAAACACAAGGGGAATAATGTAAATAATGTGGACTGTATCACAGGGAGGTCAAATGAGATGTTCTGGCCTGAGGGAGAGAGAACATCTCAGATGAACCACGTGGTGAATGCAGTGTTTATGGTTTTTATCTTAAAATTATGATATATGTAAAAAAATAACAACCAATAAAACTTCCATCTCACTTTTGAAGTTTTTAAAATCAGTTTTTGAAATCAGAGGACTGCATGACCACACCAGTACCATTTGTAAAACGATTACGTTTTTGTGGGTGTGAAGAATATGGGTTCTTCAGCCCATGTGCCACTCGTGAATATAGCATTAAGGTTTCCTGGCATTACATCAATAAATCCCTCATGTGACATACCAGTAGGAAATTCCAGTTGACTAGGTCTTAGCTCATCAGTTGTCAAAGGATAGTTGCTTATTACGGGTAAATGCTTACATAATGATAAGGAGAAGCTTTGAGCAACAAAATAAAGTAGAATCATAGAATGGTTAAAGTTGGAAGGGACCTTAAAGATCATCCAGTTCCAACCCCCTGCCCTGGGCAGGGACACCTCCCACCAGCCCAGGTGGCTCAAAGCCCCCTCCAACCTGGCCTTGAACCCCTCCAGGGATGAGGCAGCCACAGCTTCTCTGGGCAACCTGGGCCAGGCTCTCACCACCCTCACACCAAAGAAGTTCTTTCTGGTATCTAATCTATATCTCCCCTCTTCCAATTTAAAGCTATTACCCCTCATCCTATGGAAAGTCTCTAATCATTTCCATGGCTCCTCTCCCTGATCAAGTGTCCCTCCCCAGGGACTCAGTAAGTAGCTGTTATATTAAAACTGAAAAAAAGACTGACATTTGAAAAAGCACAGCGCTGTCCTGGAAAACACACGTTTCAGTTGATTGCAAAAGCTGCTTTTAGGCATCCTGTGCTTTGCAGGATACAAATCCTTTCCAATGAGTGAAAATCTAACTTGATTTTCATTAACTGAAAAACAGGAGATGAAGAGCAGATTACTCTTCAAACTTTTTTATGCAGGTAGTAAGTTTGAATTTAATAATTCAGTTAATATTGAGTTAGACCTGCTTAATTAATAGGCTGTTGATTTGATCATCTTGTGTGTTGAGATCATCTCTCTGTGAGTATTTGCAGAAGGGGTCATTAAAGAGAGATAATGAAAGTGAAGGGTTTCTTTGCTTATCGTGCTACCAGGCTTGTTCACTTGGTGTTGCCATTATAAAGGTCCTTCAACTTATTTGGAAGGGTAAATCAAAACAGACCTTGAAAGCTGGAATCCTCTGTTTTTCTGCATCAGTTCTTGGGAAGGTTTTAACATAAATCCTGTCGTGTTTTTGAGATAAGGAAGTGTGGGGGAAACAAAATATTTTTTGCCTGGTATGGAGGAAATTTAAAAAAAAAAATTGATGCCTGACAAATATGAGTGGGAAATGGGTGTTTGTTAATACACTGGTAAAAAGCCCCCCCTCACCCTGGGCTGCATCCCCAGCAGCGTGGCCAACAGGGCAAGAGAGGGGATTCTGACCCTCTGCTCCGCTCTGGTGTGGGGGGGTGTCTCCCCAGTGCTGCCTCCAGCTCTGGGGCCACCAACAGCAGAAGGACATGGAGCTGGTGGAGCAAGATCAGAGGAGGCCACGNCCAGCCCAAACCATTCTGTGGTTCTGTGATGGTGCTTGCAGGTGTTGAATAAAGAAAAGGAGAAAAAAAAAAAATCCAAACCCCCGCCCCCAGGCTCTAAACTGGATTCAGATTCTGTTCAAAACCAGCCTGCCCAGTTGGAGAGTCTCTAATGACTGCTGCTGCTGCTGAAGTGCCAAACCTTCCCTCCTTGGTTCCCCCCCTGCCAGGTATAATGTAATGTGAATGGACAGGGATGATTAGAGCTGGATGAGGAGAGCTGAGAGCCATGACTGCAATTTGTGTTTGAAAAAGCGAGTGCATTCTCTGCCTCCCTTCCCCACAAAGGCTTTAGTTGCAGCTGCCCCATGAGTAAAGCAGGAAATCCCCTGGACAAATGGAAAACTTGAGATTTTTACCTGAATTTTCAAATGAGCCTTTGTGGCGGTTGGTACTCCCCAGTTCTCCAACCTCTGTTCTGACAAGAGCTTGGGAATTCAGGTGAAGAGAGGTATGTGCTTATTCTGGGCATGGTGCCATCAGCAGCGGATAAAACCCGGTGATTCACCAGTGATTCAGCCCAATGAATGTGCTGGATGAGACTGGGGAACGACCTTGACAGGCTCTGGAGCAGGTGATCTGGGAGCAGGAATAAATTATTCCTGCAGAAATTGATGTAGAGTCAGGTTTTCATCCCACCCTGCTGTAGTTTATATCCCAGAATCACAGCCCGAGACTCCATGCAGAGTCAGAATATTTGTACCTGAAGCCCTTAGAGGACTTTTCCTCAGTTACTCTTTCAG
Organism: Nycticryphes semicollaris; assembly: GCA_013400055.1. Lineage (NCBI taxonomy): Eukaryota > Metazoa > Chordata > Aves > Charadriiformes > Rostratulidae > Nycticryphes > Nycticryphes semicollaris. The sequence continues at coordinate 466,111 of VXBJ01002455.1, forward strand.
ACTCACAGCTTTATCCCAGCTTGAGGTATCTCCCCAGCCTTCCACCACGGCCAGAGAAGTGTGCAGAAGGTCCAGTGTTTATGGTGCTGTGCCCTGAAATGGTGTTGGGACAGCAATGCCTCCTCCTGACAGTCTCCAAAGTTCACCTTTACCTGCTTTTCCTCCCAAAGTGCTATTCCTTATTGACAAATAGGAGGTAAATTGCTGTTCAGTTGCCTGAAAGCAAGAATTGCTTTTGGTTCCTGCTGCTTCAGTAAAGCAAAGGTGCAGGTGCCACGTAGGGTGAGATTGAGGAGCGCTGCCAAAACCTGGTGTGAGTTGAAAATTTGGAAGTGAAAAAGGGTTGTGGTTTCAGTGAATACTTGTTTTGCAAAATCAACCTTTTCTTGAAAAGTTCCACTTGTGTATCAGCTTATTAAAGAAATTAATTGTACCAGCTGGGACAGAAATGTCTTGCTTCTCTAAAGTATGTATATCATTCTCTGGTTTTATTCAGGAACAAGCCTTTGATCCTTATGAAACCTTGTCCCAGGATATTCTCTCGCCACAATTTCAGGAGCATTTTAATAACTTAATGGCAAAACCTGCTGTTGCTCTCCACTTCCAGGTGAGTACCAAGGAGAAATAACTGAACTGCTTTAGTTCTCCTATTTCAAAGGTTTGGATTTTGTCAGTAATTCTTTACTTCCTCCTGGGGAAGAAATCCTCTAGATCCTCACCTTTCTGCAGCGTAAGATATTTGGGCTTGGCCCAGGTTGCCCAGAGAAGCTGTGGCTGCCCCATCCCTGGAGGGGTTCAAGGCCAGGTTGGAGGGGGCTTGGAGCAACCTGGTGTGGTGGGAGGTGTCCCTGCCCAGGGCAGGGGGTTGGAACTCCATGATCTTTAAGGTCCCTTCCAACTCTAATCATTCTATGACTCTGCCTCTTCCTGTAAAAACTGGACATAGCTCTTGACCCATCCATGAGTCTTCTGCAGGGATTTTTCTCCTTGCATCAAACTCTTTTGCTTGAGAACAGAGCAGGTACAGTTCTGTTCTCAAGCAAACCCTCTCATACCTGCCACTTGAGGTTTGCCTTTTCAAGCCAAACACAGACACCCAGGTAGGATATTGCCATTCTCTTCCATACAGGTATCCCAGGCCCCTGCCTTGTTCAGCTTTCCTTGGCAGTTTTCCTTCAGTCATATCTTTATGATCCTCTGTGATTATTTTTTTTTTCACTTCCTCTCCCTCCTCCCCTCACCCCCCCTTTATTCATCACTTCTTTCAGCCAGACTGAGCTTGTGTTCACAAGTGCACTCAGAGGAGCCACTGAGCAAGTGTTGGGTCAGTGGTGTTCCCAGCATTTACATGTCTCTGAGTCTTATAAAGAGTCTCATTAGGCAAAAATGTTTTTACCAAATTTATTGTCTTCCTTACTACTGGATGTGAGCATAGAATCTGTTCACCCTCTACTCTGCCCTGGGGAGGCCCCCTCTGGAGTACTGTGTTCTGAGCTCTTCAGGTCAGGAAGGACAGGGAAGTGCTGGAGAGGGGACAGCAGAGGACCACAAAGATGATGAGGGGCCTGGAGCATCTCTCTGCTGAGGAAAGGCTGAGGGACTTGGGGCTTTTTAGTCTGGAGAAGAGAAGGCTGAGGGGGGATCTGATCAACACGTGGAAATACTTCAAGGGTGGGTGTCAGGAGGATGGGGCCAGGCTTTTTTCAGTGGTGCCCAGGGACAGGACAAGAGGGAACGGGCACAAACTTGACCATAAGAAGTTCCATCTAAACATGAGGAGGCACTTGTTCACTTTGAGGGTGTCAGAGCCCTGGCAGAGGCTGCCCAGAGAGGTGATGGAGTCTCTATCTCTGAAGACATTCAAACCCCACATAGACATGCTCTTGTCCAGCCTGCTCTGGGTGTCCCTGCTCTGGCAGGGGGTTGGCCTTAGATGATCTCCAGAGGTCTCTTCCAACCCCAGAGCATTCTGTAAGTCATGTGGATTGGCCAGGACACCCTGGATGTGTCTCACACAACCCTCTTGCTCCAAGCACTGTTGCCTTCAGGGCCTTTTTCAGTCCCATTTTGAGTATTTCAGTGTAAATAATCCTGTTTATTTTTCCTTTCCAGTCCACTGCCGAAGGGTTTAAGGAAGCCGTACGATACGTCCTCCCACGACTCATGCTTATCCCAGTCTATCATTGTTTGCACTACTTTGAGTTACTTCAGGTAAATGAAGCCACACTTTTCTTTCCTGTTAAAAACATCTCTTAATTTTGGGAATCCAAGCTTTTCAATATGCGATTCGATTTTCCTTCTGCTTAAGAGTTATTAAAAGATATAAAAACATAATTTTCACACCAGTGAGTGTTCGGAATAGTAAAATCATGTTAAAAAAATCTTCATAAGCCTCTGTTGCTCTGATAGGAACACTTGAAGTAACTACATTTTGTTAAATGAATTCCTTTATGGAACCTAGAGTTCTTATGTGGTTAAAAATGTAATTTGCAAGTCTAGTGTCGTCTGCCCTCAAGTCCTGAATTTTCTATCTGATCATAAATACCTAAGTGTGATGCAGATGAACGTTCTCAGTCCCAAGTCACGGTCTGGTTGCAGCTTAGCTGATCTTATTTTGGGGCTTAGGGAGCTACTTTCTTTTTGGCAGAGTCAGAATAATCCATTCTTAACATTCTACCATTTGTCCCGAGTCCTAAATGGAAGACATCCAGTAAAAAATACTATTTTTTGCACTATACTGCACTTTTCCACATTGAGGAGAATGAAAATAAGTACTGTTATTTTCTTATTTTCTCCCTTCTAAGAAATGACATTGATGAAATGTCAGGCCTTATGGAATTCTGATTCAGATGATTAAGAAGTCATTTCTGCAGGGCGTATTTCAGGGGTCTTGCCATACAAGCTGTTTAGGTTGGCATCTAGGCCCCGATTCCTGAGCAATTCTGCCAGTTTGAGGCATTACTTATTTCAGAGCAGCCTCTCTTGGTTTGACCACGGATCAGCTGCTCGTGTTTTATTCTGACGTGCGCTAGCAAGGTGGTTCCCATCAGTCCCTCTTTCCCTGGGGTCATAAAAGCTAAAAGCCAAGAAGAAACTAAGCCAGTATCTATTTCCTTACAAGCAAATGCTTTTGCTGTGAGTTATGAGCAGAGAGGCCAGCAGTCAGCAGAAACCCAACATCTGAGATCTATAATAATCATTCTCGCATAAGAAGAAATAACGTTGCTGTAGAAAATGCAAAAGCTTGAAAAATACTTAGAACTTTGTTTTTTAAGGAACTGAGGATAATGTGAAAAGGGAAAAGAAGTTTCTATTTGCCCCACAGTGTTGGGAAAGTTTGTGATGCTTGTAAGGGTAAGTGAATTATTAACTAGCTGGGATAGATGTAAATTAAACAGGTGGAATATCCTGTGGGTATAGCTGGCATTTTGAAATAGCAATTGAAATTCTGTTTTTAAGTTCTCAATGTCACTTTTTAGTGACATTTAGTTCTGTTGTACGGGTGTGCTCTCATCTCCCTGTGTATTTCAAAGGGTTTGTTTGCACGAAGGAAGAAAAGGAAACTTTGCAGTTTGTATAATACTATGAAAAATTTTCTCAAAATAATCTCAAGCCAAAAACTAGCACTTGTTTCAAGACCAAGTCTGTAGTTAATAGCTGGCAAATATTTCTTGATTTTTTTTTTCTTTATTTTAAGTTCAGTCTTGTTTTCATTAGGTCTGCTGTGATTTTTTGCATATCCTCATTTAGATAACTACAAATAAGGACGATTCATTTTGACCCGTGAACGACACATCTCCAGTGTGTGATTTATCAATATTCCATTGAAAGCTTTAAATCCAAGTCTTCTCAATAAATTTTAAATCTCAAAGCGTTTCTATTGGTTCTCAGTTTAGAAAACAGCTAACAAAGCTTGAAAAAAAACCAAAGCCAACCCAACCCTAACGGTCAGTGAACTTTTCTCTAGATCCCTGCACTGTTTCTATTGAGAACAGAAACCTTACATTGCTGTGGTTTTAATGTTTGCCTTCCTAAAGCTTATGTTTCTGTGAAGACACCTTCTAAGAGACAATAAAACAATCACAGCAGATGAGGGTGGCAGGAGAAGAGCACGGGGTGGTTCTGCCAGTCCTGCTGTGGCTGGAGCACTCACAGCTTCATAAATACCTATTTCTATCACAACAGTATAACTTCCCTTTCCATAAGGTCAGTTGTGTCTGATAATTGTCTGGAACTTCTTAAACTCTTCTTTTTTGGTTTTTTTTTCCCACATCTAAAAGGCATAATTGGGTTAATGACCTCTGTTCTGCCGAAGGGCAGGCTAGTTAATGACCCCTTGTGTCTTAAAGCGCATCAGTATGAAATTAAAGAATGAAATCCTATGCTGCAGATGTGGGAGAATCTAAATATTTAACTGATTTTACAAGCTGTGTAGAGTTCACCTGGTTTTTAGGGAAACATTAAGGTAATAGACCTTACTGAGCTGAGCTTGGTGTGTTTTCAAAACCTCACATTAAATACTTTGCATGCAAACGTGGTAGTTTGGTTTTTCTTCAGTGACAGGAAAGGGCTGTTTCTATTTATGTTTTAACCCATGGCACAGAGAGGACAGTTTGGTTTTGATAAATCTGTCGTCAATCTCTAATGCTGCAAGAGTTTGCTGACTCCTGGGGGCTCGGAGCCTGCTCCTAACTCCCGCTGACAGTGACAGGGCCAGGGTGTACACACACCAGTCTTCAGTTTCCTCCTAACTCTGAAAAATGAAGTCTGGCAGATACTGCAAAAACCATTTTGCTGCTGGCTTTTATTTGTTTCTCACTTGGATAATACAGCAGAATGCGGCACGGAAGAGAACATTAGGCGATGCCTTTTCTAACTAGGGAATTGTAGCAGTGAAAGTGATTGAATTTGACCTTTATTCACCGTATACAGAGTTTCTGAGTAGAATTACAAGTCAGCTCTAGGGGCTGACACTTGGCTGTCTTGAATCTTTCTAACCTTGTGAGCACCGAGCAGAAATCTTAAATACCACCTGAGAGTGAGTAAGGGTGAAAAGAAAGCTTAAATACCGCTCTGTAGTGAATTATGGTGAACACAGAGTCTTTTATTGTGATCACTTTAGTTGCAGGTGTAACACAATTCAACGTTGCAGTTCTGAAAACATCCTAAGTTCACAGCAGTGGTTTTTAAAAATCAGAGTGTTTTTAGGGATAGAGGAAGTATTTATCAAACAACATTAATATGTTATAAACTATCCGTACTGTTTCTCTGTTACCATTGTATTTATTTCTGGGAAACTTGGTTGAAGAAGACCTAGCAAAAATGGAAGCAGAAAAGCAACAGAATACTCGTTTTCATGGTTTTGGTAGCGAGAGGAGGTGGAGATCTCCTGCTAAGACCGAGGCTGCTACTCCTAAAGGAACTTGGCAAAAGCCCCCTGCTGAATTGGGAGATAAAATAACAAATGATTTACAGAAGCACAGGCCTCAGTGTTTTCTCCTTTGCAAAACAGCAAAGCTAAAAGGAACTGAAGTGTGAAAAGCTTGAAGACAGCTTCAAGCTGCAGAACTTTTCTCCTCAGTGCAAAAACCTGATGTGGGATCTTCATCAGAGACTCCCCTTTGCCTCAGCCAGAGGCACAAGGGCTGGATGGCGTTTGGAGACCCCAGTGCTGAATTTCTTTGGTTTGGCAGCTTTCCCTGAGTCCCCAAGAAACTGCCTTTGAACACCTTAGATTGGAGGCAGGCCCTGTTCTTGTTCGAGAAGTGACAGCAAATGGACCTGCCATAGCTTGAGTCAGAATGATGACAGCAAAGGTTGGAGGAGGTCACACTAAAGGAATAAAGCTGTCTTGGAGGAAGATATAGTGGTAGCCATCAAAAGTTGTCAGATCTTGCAAACAGGCACCCTAAATATATTTTTATTGTGACATCTTTACTTGATTATCAGAGTATTTGGGTTTAAAACACTACACTTGACATTTCCAAGCACGAACGCCTTGGTGCTGGCAGCGTAGAGGAGAGCTCCATGTTTCAGGCTTTCCAGCTCTGGTGATGCTTTTTAGATGTGCCCGTTGATAGCACCACCCCAGCAAACGCTCTTCATTGAGCCCAGTGTGCAAGAACTCAAGGGCTCAGCCAAATCTTGAGCAAGGTGCTGGTTAGAGCATTAAAATCTGGAATGTTGGCAGAGATCTGCTCAGGTCCATGTTCCAGCCTGAGAAGACTTTCCTGTGCTGACTGTAGATCGTCTCCTTCCTTCTCATGGGACATCCAGGCAGAAGATTATCCCTAATTCTCACACGTGGCTCGCTCTGTTGTTATCCAGCAACCAGAAATGTAGGAAATTCTGCTTTTTGATCTTTTCCACTGTTACCAAATCCTTGCCTGACAGAGAAATCCCAGCCAGTATTCTACAGGATCACCACCATGATAGAATTTTTTGAAGTGAACCCCCTTTTCTAAAAATATATGTATTTTCTCTGGCCCCAAACATGCTGTGCTCTTGCATCTGCTGTTTAATCAGATGGATGCTTCTTAAGAACTGGCCTTTGGAAAAGCAGGTGTTAGTCCAGTGATGACAGAGACTGAGAGATGCCTCAGGTAATTGGCCTCATCTGCAGGAATCTGTTCACTGGGGTGTAGAAATGGGTTAAAATGCTTCCAAACGTGGGGATTTCTTTTATTAAAAAAAAAAAGGTAAAACATGCCGTTGGATGTCTGTTAAGTGGTAAAACAAAGCTCCCTTTGCAAAGGGGATGTAAGGAATTCTGCTCAGGACATAAAATCATGTGAGGAGAAAGAGTTATTTTATCAGACTCAGTAGTTTTCCCCCACCTTTAGGATTTCGCCATCTTTTCACCACATTTTAATGTTCTTTGCATTTCTGTGGCTGACAGTGAGGAAAAGAAGGATTTCCACCTTCTGGTAAAGATTTTTCCCTTCCCTGTACAGTTCCTCAGCTCATAAACTTCCCGGAAATTCATGGCCGTGAAACTTTCACTTCTCTAATGTGCAAGATGGAGGTTGTTTGGGCATGTGAAAAATAAAAATTCGAGTAATTTCAGTGGCAGAGAGTGGGCCAATCTGGTCAAACCCTGTTCTCTCAATTACTTTTAGAGGAAGCTACATATCCTTGCTGAGGGAACGTAGTGGGGAAAGGAAAAGAAGGCTTCTGCCAGGCTGAGTGATTGTAAGTAAGATTTCTCTTCAAGTTTGTAGGTAAAGCAGAGTTTATCCAAAAGTGTGTGGCGTGTTGGCTTGATTTTTGCCCAGCAATTTATTTGCTTGAATTGTCTTTAAAAAAATGCATATGATCTGGAAGATGGAAGGGGTTCAAAAGAAAAATCTCTTACTTATTTCAGTAGTATTTTAGGGGTTGTCACCTTAAAAGACCTGAAGAGAAGAACTCTGTGAATAGGCTTTGCTCAAAGTGCTGCTGAGTGTGAGGAGATGATACAAAAGCCTGTCAAATTCCCTAATTTAGGAAGTTTCTGCCTAGTGGTAGAGAGGGGTCGAGGCTTTATGAAAAGGAAATATTCTGATTCTCACTGTCTTTACATTTTGCTCTTAGTAGCACGTATTGAATCTCAGACTTTCTTTTGCTATGTTTGCACAGTGCAAAATCGATGTTTGGGTTTGTTTTTTTTCAAATAGATGAGTTTGGTGAAAATGGCAGAATTTAGGTAAGAAGCAAAGAGAGAATCGTGGTCATTCTGTCTCTTAAATTTGCTCTGAAGTGCTGAGATGCGTTGACTCATTGAAGGGATACTACTTGTAGTTACAGAAACCAGCATTTAAAGCTCAGCTCTTTCAGACCTCCCAACTGTTCAGTAAAATCGGTTGTGAAACAGGACACTGCTGAAAGGATAATGGGAAAAACAGTATCTGACTCAGCTTTGTCTCTCAGTAAAAGGGTGATCTTTCTAAACTCCCCTCCTGCTCTCTGCTCTTGAGTATCTACTGCCTGCTCAATATCCCACAGATGTTTTTAGTGAGCAATTTTACACACACAGTGAGTTTTTTGAGTGTTTCTAGTAATAACTCTCTCATTTACTTGAACTCACCGACAGGTAGCACAGCGTGAGACCCTTTGGCAGTCTTCCTGCCCCTTCTAGAAATCAGACAAAGCTGAAGGAAAACCACTTTCTTGTTTTGTTTTGTCACAGCAATTGCAGGAATGCAGCGAGGATGAGGAGGATCGGGAGTGCTTAAAACAAGCCATCACTGCCCTTCTCAACCTGCAGTGCAGCATGGAGCGCATTTACAGCAAACACTCCCCGAGACGTCGGCCTGGGTAATGATCCACAGAGCTGCCCTGCTTTCCCAGGGTGGGCAAAGAGGGAAATTAGTGACATGGAAGGAATTGTCGCTTTCTCTTGGTAGATCACGTGTATATTTCATTTTCAAGCCAGTTTTCATTGTAAATGGAGTAGCAGCCCAAAAGCTTCATGGTCCACTTCTGTGAATAACATCTATGAATAACATCACCAGGACAGGTTGGGGGTGACCTGCTGGAGAGCAGCTCTGAGGAAAAAGACCTGGGAGTCCTGGTGGACAACAGGATGCCCAGGAGCCAGCAATGGGCCCTGGTGGCCAAGAAGGCCAATGGCATCCTGGGGGGCAT
>VXBJ01002455.1:483571-514704 GCA_013400055.1 Nycticryphes semicollaris
TCCATGGGGTTGGTGTGACCCAAGGGCAGGACCTGGCACTTGGCCTTGTTGAACCTCATCCCCTTGGCCTCAGCCCAAGCTTGTTGGTTTTTTAGTTCTTCTCCTCTAAGTAGGTGAGACTAGAAGTCAAAGGTGAAGATGTTTGCAGCTGAGGGGGAAATAATAAAATACAATATACATATGGTCACTTTTTTTCCATTCCAGAACTGTCAGTAAATGTGGTTAAACGCCACTGGGCACCCAAAAATTTGTTCGCTTGTGTCTGTATTTGCCAACTGATACAGGTGCAAGAACCCATAAGGGAAAAAAAAAATAGGGAACTCCAAAGCTAACTAATTTGCAATGCAGAAATGGAGGATTTTGAGTGCATGTACACATTTTGGGGTGGTTGGTTTTATTAAATGGTCAAAAGGCAGTTCAGATGGTATTACAAAAGGGTGGGCTTCTTAACGGTTTCTGTTTTGCAGGAAAATCCATGAAGAAGTGGGTGGAATCGATTGCTAAAATCATCAAGAGGAAGAAAGCTCAGGCGAATGGCATCAGCCACAACATCACCTTTGAGAGCCCACCACCCCCCATCGAGTGGCACATCTGGCGCGTTGGGCACAGCGAGACCCTGGACCTCATGACTCTGCATCCCATAGAGATTGCCCGGCAGCTGACGCTCCTCGAGTCCGACCTTTATAGGTAGGGATTGAGCCTCAGACATGTCTTTTTTGGGGGGGTTATTTGAGCAAGAAAGAGCCCTGATTCGTAGAACTGGTCAAAACCACCGCCTTGACCCGGGTGTTCTGTGCGTGTGATTGTATCACTGGTACGTCAAGGGCCTCTCATCTTAATTCTGAGGAGTTTTTTTTGGCCTGGTACCATAAACTACCCCGCTGCTTCCTCCCCCTGTTGTCACCTGTGATAAATAGATCTACCCCTGATGCGAGAGCTGAGTTTTGATGGGTAGAAATTCTTTAAGATCTTACAAACCTCTGAGGTGAAGCATCCTTTTGTGCTTCGGCGACAGCAGGTTTTCTATTGAAATTGGCCACTTTTCCAGCAGGTTGCTCAAAGTACTTCAGCTTCCCTTTTTTTTTAAAAAAAGAAAAATATATCTGTCTTTAAGATGCTTTCCAGAAGTGAAACTTGCTCCTTTGTGATTTTTCTTTATCTGAAAATGCTTATTCAAAAACACCGATTTCAATTAAGATTAAAAAAATGTTATTTCCTTCTGTAGCCCAAATACTCGTCAAAAAGTTACTTCAAGTAACTGTTTTGCAGCAGCTGAGGTGGGTTTGGATTTGTGGATTATCATGTCGTGATTCAGGGCAGAAATAACCTCCCAGTACAGAACACACAATTATTTTTTGCACTGAGCTCTTCTTCTGCGTCTTGCTTTGTCGTTATCAGGGCGGTCCAGCCTTCTGAACTCGTGGGTAGCGTGTGGACTAAAGAAGATAAGGAAATTAACTCCCCAAATCTCTTGAAAATGATCCGTCACACTACAAATCTGACTCTTTGGTTTGAAAAGTAAGTCCGGGAGGCGATAGCGCAGCGGGAGCAACTCCCAACGGCTCCTACAGGTTTTGCTGGGGAAAACTGGGTTTAGTAGCTAGCAAAATGTCAGGGCTTATTTACTGGTGTTTCTCAATTACTTATTTATATTTTTTTTTATCAGGTGCATAGTGGAAACGGAGAACTTTGAGGAGCGAGTGGCCGTGCTGAGCAGGATTATAGAAATCCTGCAGGTTTTTCAAGATCTGAATAATTTCAACGGTGTTTTGGAGATCGTCAGTGCCATGAACTCTGTGTCCGTGTACAGGCTGGATCACACGTTTGAGGTACATTTTAGGCATCGCTCTTGGGGACGAAGCTGATTAGAATCCGTAAATGTGTCTCTCGCTTCTGAAGTGAAATCCACAGTAGCCACATCACACTCGCTTGCAGGGAAGAAAACAAATGGGAAAGGTGCAAAGTTATTGATGAGAAGACACAGGAGCTGGGCCTGTGTTTTCTCATTGATAACATCAAGCTGGTGTTTTCTCACGTGTATCCAGCCCAAAAAACCAGGGGAAGTGCCGTGGCTGTTCGTTGTGGTTCATTAACCCGTCTGAAACGAACCGGTCGCTTCAGTCTGGCATTTTACGGGTATAAAAGAGGAGGATCCCAGGGCTGTGAACCCTGAACACTGGGATACTTCAACAGCAGCATTTCCTACCTGGAGGGGAAAGACGGGGAGAGGAACATCTCAGATTGTCAGAGGCAGAAAGAAACACCTGCTGAGATGGTGCAGATGGACAGTAGGAAGAGAGGCTGCTACACAAATACCAATTTCATTTTCATTGCTGAGGACAAGCAAACCCCAGGACTTGGCAGCAAAACCTGCCTGAGCCAAACCAGAAAATCAATGAAATGGGTTGAATCTTGCACGTCTTTGAGAGGTAGTAAAGGGCCTTTAAGTTAAACACCAAGTTAAATGTTGAATTGTTACTAAAGACCAGGATTATGGTTGTAAATGGAGAGACACAAGAATAGTCTGTTTATAGTAGTCTCGTGATTCACGTGGCTGAACTGACTGATGGTGCCATAGTGCAGAGTGAGCCCTTTACACAAGAGCTTCTTTCAAATCTGAATTTCAGTCCCTGAGTTTTGCTGAGAGAGCTCAGGAATTGCCTTGTTTTTGCTAACCCTGCTATGGAGATTGTTTGCATCCCTACTGGTATGTTTTATTTTTGACAACTTAGGCACTACAGGAAAGAAAAAAAAGAGTTTTGGATGAAGCTGTAGAATTAAGTCAAGATCATTTTAAAAAATATCTAGCGAAGCTCAAGTCAATCAATCCACCCTGTGTGCCTTTCTTTGGTAAGTAACACCGGGGCAGGCTTATACTGTGAGTATGGTCAGCCTTGAGTTTAACGCAGATGTGTTAATTGCTTAAAGTGTTCAGGGTTGTGTTCAGCTTTAAAATCTTTATAATATAATGTTTGACTTTGGGTTCCTAGGTTTTTAATGTTTTTAGACTTAGTGACTTTTTATATAAATTCTCCTCCTATGAAGACAGGCTGAGGGAGCTGGGGTTGTTCAGGCTGGAGAAGAGAAGGTTCCGGGGAGACCTTAGAGCCCCTTCCAGTCCCTAAAGGGGCTCCAGGAGAGATGGGGAGGGACTATGGACCAGGGAGGGGAGACACAGGACGAGGGGGGAGGGGTTTGACACTGAAAGAGGGGAGATGGAGATGAGATCTGGGGAAGAAATTCTTCCCTGTGAGGGTGGTGAGAGCCTGGCCCAGGTTGCCCAGAGAAGCTGTGGCTGCCCCATCCCTGGAGGGGTTCAAGGCCAGGCTGGATGGGGCTTGGAGCAACCTGGTCTGGTGGGAGGTGTCCCTGCCCAGGGCAGGGGGTTAGAACTGGATGATCTTTAAGGTCCCTTCTCCCCCAAACCATTCGGTGATTCCAAATTTATTTTTGTAGTTTCCTATACAGACTGCTGGTATTATATCGATATGAATATTCCTTTACTTGGTTTAACGCTACCTCCATATGCAATATGATCTGATTATGGCCGTGACCTGAAAAATTGTTATTTTCTAACTCAGGATCTAATGTTTTGTCAATCAAATAAAACATCTGATTTCAATAATGTATTGTTCCTGTGTAAAAGTGCAGACTTGATTAATTTTTGCCAGCTAATCAACTGTTGGAGCATTAAAGGGAATGGTCTGCCTGTGCTCAGACTTTCTTATCGTTCATTAGAAAGAGTGAAATCAGCTCTTGGGATGAAAATGAACTTTAAAAACCACTTCTCTCTTTATCAGGAATATACCTAACAAATATTTTGAAGACAGAAGAAGGGAATCCTGACTTCCTTAAAAGACAAGGGAAAGAATTAATTAACTTCAGCAAGAGGAGAAAAGTGGCTGAAATCACCGGGGAGATTCAGCAGTACCAAAACCAGCCTTACTGTTTACGGATAGAGCCAGAGATTCGGGTAACTGGACACGAAGTGTTGGGTTTGGGGACAAGAGGGAAAAGAATGTACACAACAAAAAAATTGCCAAATAATCTTCTAGCACTAGACCTAACCTTGTCACAGAAAAGAGGGGACAGAGCCAGTGGCCAACAAGGTACCACAGCAAAGGACTAGCCATAAGTGGGCATTTTCTTGCTTGGATTCCAAGTTCTGGGTCTTCCTGATTATGCAGAATTGTAACTTTTCCCCAAAACCATCAGCATGGCTGGTGCTCCCAGTCTCAGCTGGTGAATAGCAGCGGGCAGGAAGCAAGGAGAGTTGGTTACGTGAGAAATTAAACAGGCAGTAAAGCTGCCAGTCCTGTCCCAGCCGTCCCTTGTGCCCCCACTGTCCCCACCTCTGCCCTCCCTGCTCTCCTCCTCCCTCCCTTCCTCTTCTTCCCAATTCATTGATCACATCCCAGGTGTTACTTAACTCTGGTTTTCCTAAAAAAATCACAGCAGTGAAAAGCTAGAATTTTTAACCAGTGAATAACAAACATTTCATTAAAATTCTGTGCAAATGCTGATTATTTTTTTTTAAATACTATTGATGCTTGTTTCGTTTAGAAATTCTTTGAAAATCTCAATCCCATGGGGAAGATACCAGAAAAAGAGTTTACAGATTATCTGTTCAACAAGTCGTTAGAAATTGAACCTCGAAACTGCAAGCAACCACCTAGATTTGTAAGTCTTGTCCTGCAAACTAAACACCTAAAACCTGCCGGCCGCTAGGGAAGAGAATACACAGTGAACTCCATAAGCTGGTATTTCCTTCCAGATTCTGTATCACAAGATGATTTTAAATACTTTTATTTCAGGTGTTTGTCGCTACTTAAAAGGTAGTACCTTTGCGTCTTTTAGAATGAACTTTTGTGGGGTTTCTTCCAAAACCCCCTAAAATATTACATTTCAAATTTGGGGTTCTTAGCACGTAGTCACTGACAGACCATGTGATAAGATTTTTCTTTTCACAGTATCAAAGATCTTGAAAAATTTTAATTATTTGAAGTATTGATTTTATGCATAAATTGCTATAACTGATTGCTTTATAATTGCTATATAATTTTAAAGTTTTCTTTAAGGGGAAGTTAATTTCTGTTTTTCTTTTTTCTAAATATGGTTTTTTTTGTTGTTGTTTTGCTTTTTTGGTATGTTTAAGAAAATAGCTCCTGGAGCCCAGAGCTCCCTTTTAAGCAGCAGGATTGCTCTTGGGAACACTTGGGGGTTTATATGTGGTACTTGTGCTTCTGAGTAGCAGGAGACATCTCTAATTTTGAGGAGAGCTATAAATCATTTTAGCAATCTCTTGTTAGAGGAACGAGTACGGTGATGTTACAAAAAGGGCAAGAAACGACAGGAATGACTGTTGCACAAAAGTGCTGCTTACAGTAATGTCTCTGAAATACTTTCTAAAAATAGAAATATAAAATAGTCTCAGTCAGCTGGGGATGAATTCTTTCCAGTTTATGATTTCCAAATGAGATGTTCTTATTGGAATTTCCAGAAAGTCCAGTTCTGGGTGCTGTAATGTGGTGGAGTCGTGGATAGGAATGAAATCCATCTTCAGAGAACGGGCTTTGATCTGTGCCGTGTTACACCTGGGTCTAACCAGGCTCGTTTCCTTCACACCAGAGAGCCCCATGTGTGTAAGAATTTCGGACAGACTGACCCAGAGGACATAGAGAACGTGTTTTCTGAGGGTGTCCTTGATGTTGGGATGCGTTTAGGGACCGTATCTCCTAGAGACGGGGCAGTTTTACTGTCTGAAACGCTCGGGATACTGACCAGCTTCACTTTCTCCAGCCTAGAAAAACAACGTACCCCCTGAAATCTCCCGGGATAAGGCCCAATACTGGCCGACACGGCTCCACTTCCGGCACCTTGCGAAGTCATCCGCTGCCTCTGGAAAAGGAGCCGAGTAAGATAAGTTTCAGTAGAATCACCGAGGCAGAGCACGAATCCACGGTGTCGGCGCCAACCTCGCCGAACACACCCTCTACGCCGCCCGTGTCCGCTTCCTCAGAGTTCAGTGTGTTTTTGGACATCGATCTCAACAGTTCTTACGGTAAATGTGGAATAGGTTTATAAAGATAATTGTTGTTATTGTTCCTCAGGCTTCCAAAAATACATTGGTGTGTATGCCAGCCTTTCGGGGGAAAAAAAAAGGTTGTGAAATGTTGTTGTGGACTCTGAAGTTCCGGTGTCAGTAAATCTCCAGGCTTTTCGCCCGCTGGAGCTGAGGTGATCTGTTATGGGAGGTCATCAGCAGCAGGGGACATCACGTCTGCAGAGAGAAGGGGGTGCTGAGGACCTGGCACGTTTCTGGAGTGTTCCTGTGGACTGGACACGTCTGGGGATTCTGGTTTAATTTCACAGAATCATAGAATAAAATCCTAGAATCCTTCAGGTTGGAAAAGACCCTTGGGATCATCGAGTCCAACCATCAGCCCCACTCTACAAAGTTCTCCCCTACACCAGATCCCCCAATACCACATCTCAACCACTCTGAAACACACTCAGGGATGGGGACTCAACCCCCTCCCTGGGCAGCCCATTCCAGGGTCTGACCACTCTTGCTGGGAAAAAGTCTTTCCTAATGCCCAGCCTAAACCTACCCTGGTGCAGCTTGAAGCCATTCCCTCTTGATCTATTGCTAATTCCCTGTGAGAAGAGACCAGCACTAATCTCTGTACAATGGCCTTTCAAGTAGTTGTAGAGTGGGATGAGGTCTCCCCTCAGCCTCCTCTTCCTCCAACTACAGTCCCAGCTCCTTCCATCACTCTTCATGAGAAGAAGGGAATCCACTCTGCATTCTGAGGCGTGATGGCAGCAGTGGGGGTGGTCGGGGCACTCACTCCAAAGACCAATCTTCGTTTAAAAAATGACGCTACTAGTTTGGGTGCCATAACTTAAAATCTCCAGCTCAGGAATGTTTTAGACAGGAAAGGTTAATTCATTCATAGCAGCACATAAACTTGGAGATTGTGGTGATCTTTGAGGTCGTTCCCCAGCGTACCTGACGTGCGGTTGTTGTGTCTGCTGAGTCTAATTTAATTGATTTCTTTCATTTAACAGGTAACAGCATCTTCGCTCCTGTCAGTTTGCCACAGTCGAGTGAGTACCGTAACGCTTTTAAGTGTTTCATTTAACTCTGCTTTCCCCGCTTTCAGACGAGCCGAATGGGAATTAACATCATCTCAAATCTGGGGTGAAAAAACAAGCTGTGTTTTCATGGGTCTGGAGAGGACTTTTTGTACAGGTCTTAGATCTAATGTCCAGTAGAGGATGTAAAGTCTAAAAACTCTCTGGTTTCAGGTTGGGTTGAGGTGAGTTTTTTTTCCCCTGAGGCTCTAGCAGGATTTTGCTTCTGTTTTGAATGCCCTCGATGATGACTTTGTTTGACTAATGCTACTAAGGAAGCAACTTGATCATTTTGTGTTGCCACCGAGTGAAAAAAATTGTTCTGTTCCTGAGCAAGAAGAGGTACTTTTAGTTCTGCAGCTGAGAGGGATCTCCCATTGCCATCTGGGTTTTCAGCTTCTCTTTTTACCCCCTTACAACCCAGGAACACACACACTTCTCCATACATTTTGATTAAATTTTTAAACTGGGATGCACAGGTGCCTCCTGGATTGATAGAGAGCTCTGTGCTCGTCTGAGAGATGAAGCGAAGGTGTGACAAAACTCACAAATTCAAATTAACTTTGAGGAGTTTTTTTTCCCCCCTCTGTAAAAAGGAAGGACTGGAAATGTCCTTTAAGAGCTAATAGCTGTTCTGTTCAGTGTACCATTCCGCTTTAGAAAGTGCCGCAAACCTGGTTAAGAATCCTCTAACTTCCCAAATTTCAAGGTGTACCCACGTGGCTGAGAGAAAACACTTGGACTCCAAAGTGTAATTGAGGCACGTGGGCGAACCACAGGCGCTGTGGTAAAGAGGGGGTGCCCTCTGTGGTACAGAAGAGGTTGCAGAGAGGGTTATTTAAGTGCTCGCTCGAGTTCACCTTATTTTTCTGTCCTCTAGCAGTGCCTGATAACTGGTGATGCCTATCTTTGGTACTGGGAATAGGAAAGCACTTTGTGAGCAGTTTATCTGATCAAAGAAATGAATGAGAACTTCATACAACCCGAGTTAATGGTTCATGGCGCTGTTGAGCACAAAGATCTGCTTGTTTGAGTTGCCTCCAGTTTGGTTTCATATTTAGCCTATGTTCCTCAGGTATTGCACAACCAGTAAAATACCTGTTTTTCTTTCTCCAGAGACTTTCTTCAGTTCGTGGGGCAGCTTTCCTAAACTAAGTGATGAGCCTCAAAACCCTCCTCCGCTTCCTCCACGAAAGAAGATGGATCAGGATGCTTCTAATGCTAAGGTAGTTCTGTCCTACGTTGAATAACTTCCGTAACAAACCCAGGGAACATCTGGAGTCGTAGAATCATTTAGGTTAGGAAAGGCCTTTCAGATCATGAAGTCCAACCACCCAGCCAGGCAGGACCTCCTTAGTCTAAAAGAGTTCCAAGTGCAGTGTTCCGGTTGCCCTTTGGAAGTTTCAAGTTCCCAGTGTCTAAACTCTGCTGGCTGCTTCAGGAACACAGTGGTCATATTCAGATCAAAGATAGGACTCCTCCAGTATCGCCTCTGACAGCACCAGTAGCAGATGTTGAGAGAATTCTTGTCAGAATTATAGACCTTTGAGATCATCTAGTCCCAACCATCAACCTAACTGATAAAAAACCAACAACCCGTCACTAACCCATGTCACTGAGCACTATGTCCATCTGTCTTTTAAATCCCTCCAGGGATGGTGCCTCAATCCCTTCCCTGCACAGCCCATTGCAAGGCTTAATAACCCTTTTGGGTTAAAAATGTTTCCCAATATCCAGTCTGAACCTCCCCTGGTGCAGCTTCAGGCCATTTCCTCTTGTCACCAGTGCCCCCCAGTACAGGGGGACGATCACCTCCTGAATCCTCCTCACCACACTGTTCCTGATACAGGCCAAGATGCCTGTAAAGAAGATACACTCTTTATCTAAACATCCGCATTTCTTACAACGTTGTCTCCTCTGCACTGTTTTAGGGAAGTTTAAAGTTGGATGATGATCCTCCAGCAATTCCCCCCCGGCAGCCGCCGCCTCCAAAGATCCAGCCCCGCGCTCCCGCTTACACCAACCCCTTTGACCAGCCGCTGCACAGCCCTCCTCCTCCGCCTCCCCGGGACCCTCTTCCTGATACTCCACCCCCGGTTCCGCTCCGGCCGCCCGAACACTTCATCAACTGCCCTCTAAACCTCCAGCCGCCGCCAACGGGACGCCTTCACAGAGATCCCGAGCGGCTGAGGGAGGCGAGCACAGGTCCCAGTTCTCCCAGCACTCCTCCCAGCACACCCTCACCCCGGGTACTGCGTCGCTGCTGTGTGATCGGCGCCGGTCACAACAGCCCAGGCCACCCTCCTGCACCCCCCGTCCCACCCCGGCACAATTCCAGCCCTCAGTTACCAAAACTGCCACCAAAGACTTACAAAAGGGAGCTTTCCCACCCTCCTTTGCACAGACTGTCTTTGCTAGAAAATGCAGAAACTCCTCAATGACCGTAGCCATAGTAAGTCATTGACACTGGAATAGTATTTGTAAAGTTTCCTCTTTTTTTTTTTTTTTTATTTATTCAAAAAAGAAAAAGGCAGTGTATTTTAGTACTTTCACAAATCATGCTCTTAAAAGTGCTGCTGATCAAAAACAAAAGGAAAAAAACAAACCCAAACCCACACACACACACACACACAGAGAGGTTTAAATTGGAAAACTACAAGAGTCCCCAGGCTCTGGCCTGTGTCTGCTCGACAGCGTTACCCTCAGGTGATCAGCAGCGCTGCCTTCTCTCACATCCTCAGTGCCCACGCTTCCGCCAGGACACACACAGCACCAGACCTTTTGCACTGTAAGCTACACTAACTGAGTTTCAACTGACACCCTTCCATTGCACTGAGCCACAAAAGAAAAGGTGCAGCTGTGGAATTTTTGTCAAATTTGAGCACTAGTGGCCTTTTTTTTTCTTTTCTTTTTTTTTTCTCCCCCCTCCCCCCTAAGTATTACTAAAACCAAAAGAACAACGGGATGATTGGCACCACGGGGAGTGTTACCGATTTTTAAGCCTCTGGCCACTTGCCTTCTAGCGTGGTGTCACCTTGGAGTTCCGCAAGTGACAGCTACTGTTGTCGAGTATTTTACTGCCGTGTCTTAATTGCCGTTGGTTTGCTGCTGAAGACAGGAAAAACAACCAAAAAAGAAAAGAAAAATAGGTTGAAATGTAACCACCGAAATACTCAAGTTGGCCTTGATGATTTTGATACAGGGTGAGCAAGGACCCGTGTGGGATGTTGGACGGGATCCCCAGTACTTAGCATGCCTCTTGTTCAGATGTGCCTTTTTATGTTTTGGTGGGCAAAGATGTCTTAAGCTAAAAGAGTCGTCTGCTGTCCTGGAGAACAAAGCTGTACGTTGTGTATGTACAATTGTTTATATTGTATAGTTCCAGATAACGCTAATAACCTGTATAAAGTTAAGTGACTCGAGGCCTATAACCCAGTCTGCTACTCTCGCAATCTTAGACGGTCAGAAGTGGTTTCCCTTGGCTTCGGAACAGCCTTGCCCTTCCAAACCTTAATAACTTCTCTAGATCTCACTTCACTTAATCCTGAATCCGTTTTGGAAACCGGTAGCATTTAAACCAGCAAACACTTCAAGCTTTATTAAACTTTTTTAAACTGATAAGCGAACGGAACTTTTATTTGCCAGTTGAACTCCACTTGTTTGAACTGGTGTGAGAGTGAGTCTGTTTTACTGGTAGTACTGTAGCAGCGTTTATAAAGTGGCCAGAAGCCACATTTTATTTACTGGTCTGTGGCCTTTTACTGTGCTTTGTATCAGAGTTCTTAACAAGATTAATAAATCACCCCAGTCTTAATTTTTACGAGCTTGAGCGGTGCGTGTTCCTTGTGAGGACAAGGTTGGGAATCGCATTCAGTAGGTGTTTGGCCATGCAAAACGCCCCCATTTTCCAGGCTCTGATGTTCTCAGCTTTGGTCATCCTTCAGTCTGCAGTTGGGCCCGATTCACCACATCTCCCTGGGAGCAGGACCCTTCCCTCCATCTCCAAACCCACCAGACGTCTTGGCCCCTATGGATGGAAAAGTGGTTTCTGATTTTTCCAGCTCCATTCCAGAGGAAGAGCGCTGAGCTGGGACTTGAAGTCACTTGTCATCACCTGCCCATGGTGTTCCTTTGGGAAAGGAGAGGCCATGTGCCTGGAGCGCTAATAAATTTAAGATGCGTGAACTGGGAGTGCAGGCAGGAAATGGATGATGCCTTCATTGTAGTTTTTTTTCCTCTGCAGTAAAAAAAAACAACCAAAAAAAAAAAACCCAACCAGCTCTTACCTCCTTTCTGGTAAGTTTGGGAAGAATTCTGTCTGTGTCTGGTGGTGAAGTCCTGCTCGGTGCAGTACTCCACCCCTGCTCTCTGCACGGTAAAGGCTGGCTGTGGGGTTTCACCGTTCCAGTCACCTGCAAGATGAGCTGACCAAGTGACATTTTGTATTTAGTTCTTCCTCCTAACTCTTCTGAAGCCCTCACCAGCAGCTCCTGCTAAAACGTGAGTCGTATTTTTTTTTTTTTCAGACTTGTGCATTTTGTGTGTCGTTGCAGGGGGCAGAGGAGCTCTCCCAAATTTCAGAATATAGAGATGGCAGCTTTGTACCTTCCTGTACAAGTGCTTAGACCAGAATCATTGTCAATATCTCATATTAAAATGCAGACCATTTAGATATATATATAAAAAATATATATAAATATATATATATATTGGTCCTGACCCAGCAAAACTAATTTTAAGCTGAGCACCTGGTGATTAGCAGTGGGTTCCGTAAGTATCAAAGCATTTTCCCCCCACCAAGAGCTTTGTGACGTTCTAGTTTGTGGTGGACTTTGAGGAGAGTTTAAGTGTGCGGGGCGTGCATTTATTAGAGGTGACCTCGCATGATGCTGCACAGGGGGTGTCGTTCTCAGAGCAGCCCTTTTTAGGTGCCAACCTCCCCGTTAATGTTGCATAGAAAAATACTAAGGGTGTGAAACGGTTCCTTCTTTAAACTCTTAAACCTGGTTGTGAAAGAAGAGTGGGGGCAGCAGTTGTAAATTCCACGCTGGAAGGCAGAGAAAAAGAAATGTGTAACTTCCAGTGGGGCTCAGAATGGATTGATTATGAAAAATAGCGACGTAATTAAAGTCTTTGGGGGGTGGGTTCTGTTTGCAGGTTGGGCTTAAAGCATCACCACCCACAACTGATCACCAGCAAGGCTGGGATAGGAAAGCTCTGGGAGGATGAGGGGAGAGGAGAGCGGGAACCTCCTCCATAAGATCTCCCAGGGTGCAAAATAATGTGCAAACACAGGATACTAAAGGCAGCAGTTAAACAGCTTCTCTAGCTGTGTCTCCCATGCGGGAAACGTGACTTAACCTTTACAGAGCCAGTTCTGGAGTTAACCTGAAATACATAATCAGATTCAGAAAGTGGATACCTTATCACACAATTAAACTGGTCTCTAGCAGTAACAGGAGCTGGAAAACACAATAAATACAATTTTTTTAAAAAAAAATTGTATACAAAATGCTGTATTCATAAATACAATACAAAAACCAAAAACCCAGTCCAAGAGGGTGGTCCAAGGCAGGGCAGCAGCATCAAGTATGGTGGGTGCAGCAACACAACGTTCCCCAAGGAACTCTTTGGGCTGTGGAAGTGGTCGACTGCGGTCAGATTCCTACCAGCACGGTGTGGGGGAATGCCAAGATAGCAATAAATTAGCGTTTCAGTTACGTCATAATTAAAGGGATAGAGAAAAAGAGCCCCTCACACACCAAAAAAAAAAAAGCTAGAGGGGTAAAATGTGAAATTGCTGGGTTTGAAGTTGGCTTGTGTGGGGAAAGGCAGTTCCCTCAGAAAAATGCAGATAAACATGCAGAATGTGAAGGCAGTTAATAGCAGAAGAAACATCTTGTTTTCAGTGTCCTTGTTTCAAGTTGTAGCATTTCCCCTTGCTCTGGAGCCTCAGTAACTTCTGCGGGTGCCTGGACGTTGCTATAGCTGATCAAAACCAAGAAGGGAGCAAAGGAACCACCTTTGGGGCTTTTCCCCCACTCCCACCCCCCTGGATTTACTCCAATTTTCAAAATTGTGCCACAAGTCTTGAATATACCATTTGGAATCCCTAGCAAATGCAGTAACTCCTCCCTGGGGAAGGGAGTGAGCATTAGTAAGAAACGCTAGGAAATAAAGTAAGAACTTTCTTCCACGTGTCTAAGGAAAAAAAAAAATAAATCAAAAGCCTTTGCACTTAAAAATACGGATGCAGAGTCAACTTGTATTCATGGCAGGGGGTTGGAACAAGGTGATCTTTAAGGTCTCTTCCGACCCAAGCTGTTCTGTGATATTCAGCTGCTTTGTTAAAAAACCTTTTTGTAAGTTTAAGTGTTGCATCAGGACAGTACAACACCGGTGATTTCCAGCAATTTCACAGCTTTAGGTGGGGCTGTGTGTCCACAAGTGCTTCTAGGCCGCACCGTGCAACTTGTGAAGCCCATTTTGAATCACTGGGTGGTTAATTTTCAGGCGGTTCACCCGTGGAAATTTTTCTTTGAGGCTGCCTTTCCTCTGGCTGGTTTATAATGTCTTCTTCAGTCTAATGGGCTAAATCAGATAGGTGTGAGGTACTACCTGGCCAGCTCCAGTCTGTGGCCTCTAAATGGAGGTTCCCCACCTCAGAGGGAAGCCCAAGGCTGCAGTCTGAGGTGGAAAATTGCAGCAACCGGGCCAGCCACGGTGGCTTTATGTTGGCTCCTGTGCTGCCAGCAAGCACGAAAGACAAGTTTTAAAAGTACGTTTTTCTGTCAAGCAAGGGTGGCCCGGAACGTGTTTTCATACAATGCACAGTCAACTTCCAGAAGGCGCGGTTAACGTGGGGTCCGAGGGGGGTCGCGCTACCTCAGAGGAGCCCTGGGGCTGAGGTGCTGCCGCCCGCGGCGATGGAGGGACGGCGGTACCGATACCGAGCGGGGCCGGGCAGCCCCCGAGCACCGCTGAAGTGAGGGAGCGACCCACCGCAGCCATTTCCCCCTGGCCGGGGCGGCGCCGGGAGGAGGGGCCGCGCCGCCTCAGTGCCGCCGCCATGGCGGGCTTCGTGCGGGAGCTGGAGCGGCGGGTCGGGCCGGCCCTGCGGCTGGAGCAGCGGGCGGCGGGCGGCGTGGGCTGCGTGGTGTGGGACGCCGCCTTGGTGCTCGCCAAATTCCTGGAGACCGGCGCCTGTCCCCTCGCCCGCCGCCACGTCCTGGAGCTGGGAGCCGGCACCGGTGCCGTCGGCATCATGGCGGCCACGCTGGGGTGAGCGATACTGCCGGGGGCTGTGGGTGGAGGGGGCCACTCCGCTGCCATCCTCGCCTTCCCGGCAAGGGGCAGGTCCCCGCTGCCCGGTTTTCTTCACGAAATATTTTTAAATTCTCTCAAAACCGCGTATTTTGTGCGAGGGTCTGGGCCCTAACCCCCGCTGTGCGTGTTACAGGGCAAACGTGACGGTCACCGACCTGGAGGAGCTGCAGGAGCTGCTGCTGGTCAATATCGAGAACAACAAGCACCTGGTGACAGGGTCAGTCCGAGCCAAGGTACTGAAATGGTTTGTATGAGCCTTTAATGTTTCCTTTCAGCTTTTAGCGGGGCTCATGCTCTTGCTTTGCTCAGTTGCCAGATAAACTGGGAAACTGTGGAAAGGAACCTCAGTATAAGGATGTAGTCGTTAACTTCATGCTCCATCCTTTAGTTGCGTGTGTGATGCTGTTGTTACTTGGTTTTGCCTTTTTTTGGTTTTGTGTGCTTCTTTTTAGGGGTGACGACGTAACTGAGTTTCAACCTCCCCCTGATTATATACTGATGGCTGATTGCATTTACTACGAGGAGGTAAATGAGGACTTTGTGAAACCCCTTGGAGAGAGCTTCCTTGGGAAGGGCCTGGGTCCGGCACGAGAAGTGCTTCAAATAAATGTTGTGTTTGTATCTAGGTCCCCGGGGTTTAGAGGAATACGTAGAGCAGGACTGGAGAAGGCATGCTTAACAGATTACAGGCTATTTGAGATTCAACCAGAGGCCCTTTGATGTTTACAAAAGCCCCAAACTTAACATTTGTGCCTTTCCCCCTACCCCCACTTTTTTATTTTTTAAAAAGTTGGGCATGAAGTGTGTAGCTAAAAAATTGTGACTGATGCCAGGGAGGGTTCAGACTGGATATTAGGAAAAATTTTTACATGGAAGGGGTTATTAAACGTTGGAATAGTCTGCCCAGGGAAGGGGTTGAGGCACCATCCCTGGAGGGATTTAAAAGCTGGGCTGACATAGTGCTCAGTGACGTGATTAGTGATGGTTTTTATCAGAGTTAGGTTGATGGTTGGACTGGTTGACGTTAAAGGTCCCTTCCAACATAGACATTTCTTTGATGCTGTGATTCTGTGATAGCTGTGAGCTGTTCAATGCACTGATAAATGAACTTTAGTAGTGCCAGATCTGGACTGTTTGGGTTCTACTTAAGCTTCCCTTGGGAAGGCAGAAGGAGAAATTGTGCTCCAGCCAAGTGGTCGCTGTAGTGTCTGCCATCTCCTCAGCTGGAGCTCTGTTGGGATGCGCTCAGAGAGCTAAGAGGAGTTGCAAGAAAAGAGAATTGACCTGAAGAACCCCATGTTCCACTGCCCTTTTAGTGGTCTTACTGGCCCCTTGCCTTGGTTCCCTGCGTGTTGGTCCTGTTCCCATACATAGTGGTCTGGATCTGAGCCACGTTCCAAGAACGGTTGAGAAAACTTTCACTTTTGAAACACATCGAGAAACAGGCATTGTTGTGTGCCTCGAGGAAATGCCCACTCAGCAGCATGGGATGTTTTGGGCTTTGATGCTGGGTCTGTTTTCTTGGGTCAGTCTGGGAAACTTGTTCTCCTCTGCAATCTTCTTTCCTCCTCTGCTTTCCAGCTTGCCCCCTGTGTTCTTTTTGTCCTAGATAAAGTGCTAAAATTAACTTCCTGAAAAGCAAAACTGGAAACTTCTCTCTTGGGTGAAGACTTTAGTTAGAGGGTATTATACCAGTAAAATTAACTCCAAATGTAAGTGGGAAATACTTAACCTTTTTTGGGCAGTCGTTGGAACCGCTACTGAAGACTCTGAAAGACCTTACCGGCCCTGATACTTGCATCTTGTGCTGTTATGAGCAGAGGACTATGGGAAAGAATCCTGAAATTGAGAGAAAATATTTTGAGGTAAGTGTTTTTAACGCGTGCTTTTTGAACACTGGGAAAATAGCTTGGATTCAGGAGGTCTTTGTATTGGGGTAGCTGAACATCAGTGGCTGTTACTACAGGTGCAAATTCAGGTTGACTGCACAAAGCAGAGTTTGGAGCAGGAGAAGCACATTTGTCTTTAGGTGGGGCAGAACATCTGCATGGTGACATGAAGTTATTGTCCAGCTTAGCAGTAGAGAGTCTTTCTGGATACTTACTGAGCTTTCCTTCCCTCAAAAGGTCCAACTGACCTCTCTTCAAAAGCCTCTTTGGCTTGTGATACCTTCCAGATTTGCAGAAGGCCACCATACGTGAGGAAATACCTGCCAAAATCAAACCAATTGTTTTTGTAGGAGCAAGTGATTGCCTTGATGTTACCAGAGGCTGATGGGAAGATTAAAAATTAGTCTGGTGAAATTTTGTGTTCTTTTAGCGTGTTCCATTGAAGGCAGAGGGAAGGCATAGGTAGAGTTTTCCAGAGCAGCTCAGGAACTCAAGGCTGTCTGCTAAGTGACGTAGCTGCTTTTGCAAAAATTCCCCTCCCTCTACTGAGAGAGCTTTTATAGGTGATGTAATTAAATAGTCCAGCTGCATCTTCTGAGCAGGTAAAGAGAAGGACCACAGGTAACAGCTGAATCCCTCCTAAAGCTGTGGGGATCACAGTCCGTGCAGGTTTTGACTCTGCACCTGTGAATTGTGCTGAAAAGCAGCCCTTGTGCACGAGAAGTGGATTATACACAATAATAATAATACAAAAAGGAGGAAGGGCCAGAATTCCAGGGCGATTTGTACGTGTTAATAAAAACACCTCTTTGATAATTAGCCTTGCCTCAAACTCTTGTGGGGACCTGAGTGTGAGGAGGGTTGCTATAATTGAGGTCAAGCTCTGATGAGGTGCCGTTCCCACAATAAACACAGTAGGTGTAAGTGTTTCTGGGTGGTTTCTGCTTTCTTGTCATCTGTTTCCTTCCTTACCTTGCCCAGGTTCATCTTCTGAGCATGTTGCAGTTGATGCTGGGGGAGGTTTAGCCTTTTTTCCCCCCCGCCCCTCTGCTCAGTTGAGTAGGTTGGCAGGCAGAGGCTTGGTGCTTTGGAGATTGGAGGGAACAAAATGTTTTATCCCAAGCTTTCAGAGTTTTCTTAAACATTGTGAGGGGTCTGTAGCTTGGATTTGGTGCCGGATTCGTTAAAACGAGGGTAAATGTGCTGCATGGGGAGGGGAAAATGTCTTGTGTTTTTGCAGAGGCCTTTAGAGGAATGGTCTGAGCGTGGGGGTTCCAGCCTCCTGAGGCTTCTTGCCCTCGTGCAGAAATAGTGTGGGACCTCAGTTCAAAGGGCGGTCGGCGTCACGTGAAATTGTCCTGTGTGTTCTCTGATAACCAGCTGCTTCAGGTGGACTTTGAGCTGGAAAAAATTCCCTTGGATAGACACGATGAGGAGTATCGGAGCGAAGACATTCATATCGTGAGCATCCACAGGAAACGAGTGGTAGGTTAATTTTAACTGGCGCCGCAAACGCTGCCAGGAATTCACAGAGCTGCTGTTGACTTGGCAAAGGGGGAGCGTTCCAGGGGTGACACTCAACACTGTGAAATGCCCTTAGGGACCCTGTGAAACTGCAGACCCAGAACCGTGTCATAACGACGAAGCTGCGTTGTCCCCAAACCTGGCGCTCTGCCAGGTGCCAGCCTTTGTCTCCAGCGGGACCATCTTTGAGCTGTGCTCTGACTTTCTCTTCTGCTTCCCCCTCTGGAGCGCAGTGGGGTCCTAAAACTGGAGTTTCGGGGCACCAGAGTGATTAAAAGTAATATGCCCGTTGCTGCTGTTAGTACTGTGTGCTCTGTTCTACAGCCCTCTCCCCAAAACCGGGCTCTTGAGGTGATACTTAGTGCCTGCCAGGGTTGATTAGGTCAATTTTTTGGTTAATTGATGGAGTTAAGAGTGTCTAGAAAGTCCTTTGCGTGTTGTGCTGACTCAGCACGTGGGCCCGGTGCTTAAACAAAACTGGCCCACTTAAAAATCTACTCTCTTTTTTTTGTTGTTGTTGTTTTTTTAAATTTCTTTGCAGAATTTTCCATCATGAAGCCTCTGACCACATTAACTGTCCTCTGGCAGCTGGTGGAGCTCTGGAGAAGAGGAAGGAGGGTATAGAATAACACCACAAAGGGACTGTCTCCGGTGTGGTTTGTGACTCATCTACGGAAAACGGCTTCTCGACGGTGGGCTTGGCAGGAGGCACCAGAAGAAGTGGGCTCCTTCAGACCAGACCCACCGACGGCGCCTTCCCCGGAGGTAGAAAACAGAACTAGTGCTTCAGGTGTTCTGGTCACCTCCTTGTCGGAGCAGCGGGCGGCTGGCCAAGGGCTCGGAGCAGATCCAAGGACATACAGGCACATCCCTTCCCCTGAAGGCTCCTGTGAGGAGAAAACTCAAGCCGGCGGGCTCAGCCACGACGCCCCAGGTAGCCAGGCAATAAAACTCCTCCGCTTGAGATGGGTCTCGGATGGTGGGGTTCTTTTCAGCCTGTGGTTTCTGCGTCGCTCCTGTGTTGGCAGAGGTCCTGGGAGTCTCCTTCCAGGAACGGGGGCTGTCCCTGGTGGTGGGTGCACAGATGAAAACACGCAGGGGGTCCCCTCACCTGCGCCAAAGTATTCTTCTTATTCCCTCCGCGCTTTGCCGGTGTGGAGATCTGAAGTTTGACACTTTTGGGATGATTCTGGTGAGCGGGTTCATTGTTGCTGGTGGTGTCCCTCACCCCCTCACCACGCCGCCCCTCGCTGTTGCGGTGTGATGGCTTAGAGATTGAATTTCAAAGCAAATCGCTTCCGCTGGGTGGTGGGAGCGGCCGTGGCTGCCGGCTGCCCTCGGGTCTGCAGTGACAGAGGTGCTGCTCGACGTGACTTAGAACCGCCTGTTCCCTGAGCGTCCCCGCTCACCCTGAGCCCAGCACGAGTGGTCCCTGCTTCAGAAACCCGAGCGTTTAAGCTAAATCCGTCGAGTTTTCCCAAAACGTCAGCTCCTGGGGCTTGGGGAGTTTTGTTCAGAGGTACCTGGGTGCTTCTGGGACCTGCCCTGTGCTCCTGCTCCCTTTATCTCCAGGAGGAGCGTTCCTTGCAAGAGTTCACACTCCATAAAGCGCTGCCCTGGCTTGCAGAGCACAGCAGCGATGATTAGCGAATGCACAGCAAAGCGAGAAGGTAATTTGTCGTAACCACACGCATTATTTGTTCAGTTGTTATGAAAAGAGCTCCTTAATTAACGAGTGGCCTCCAGGAAGATATTTACTGGGGTGTTTGTGCCAGCAGGACTTCCCTGGTGGAAGCTCTTGTTCAGAGGAGTTGTCCAAAGGACCTGTGCCATTCTCTGGTGGCATCTCCCTGCAGACACAGCTTCCTCGCTGACTGCAGACCCCCAGGAGAGGGGAGCAGCATCTCTCAGAGGTTTGGTGCTGACGGAATAATTGGATTTTATCTTCAGGGCGTGTGATTTCAGCACTTCCTTTTCTATACAGGCTCAGGTCTCTCTTTCAGAAGAAAAAAAACCAAGGGAGGAAGTCATGCTTTTCTCATCCCCCACGCGCTGCCGCCGGTTGCTCCTCCCTGCCCTCAACTTTTTTCTGTGTAACACTCAAGTTGTGATCGTCCTTGGGCGAGAGGGACCTTGGGGGGAGGGACACCAGGTCCCGTCACCCCCTGCGTCACCTCCCTGACTGCACCCACTGCGAGGGGAGATGTCGAACCCAACCGCTGCTCGCTGTGAAGGAGGAAACCGCCGCCAAGCAGGGTGGTGGGGAGACAGGGTCACGTGCTGCCGCCTCTCTGCGTCTTGTCCCTGGGGCCACCAGATGAAACAGCTGCCTTTTTTTGGTTGGTTGGTTGGTTTGGGTTTTTTTTTTTGCAGGGGATGGGGGGTCGGTGAGGAGGAGCTTTTGGAATCTGAGTCAAGGTCCTTCAGTGGTGGTCCCCCCCTTGTAACCAAGGGCAGTTGTGGGACCCTCATGGAGAACGGGGTGCAAGGGAGATGCTGTCCTGCTTCTCACCTCCCTCACGTTTGTCCCTGTTGGCTTTTTGTCCCGTTTCTGTCCCCTGTGGGGGGAGCGTGTGCCAGTGCTGCCCCCCTAAACGCAGAGTCTCTTTGGCAAGGTTTGGCTGCGGCGCGGTGCCCGGCAGTGCCCTGACACGGCTTTGCCGTGGGGCAGAGCAGCCGCTCCCGAGAACAACTCCCATCCTGCCCCATCCTCTTGCCAAAATTCGATTTACACCCTCACAGGAGAGAGCGGCAAAACTCCCCGCTGAGCTGGTTCGGTGCCGCCGGTCACAGGCGGAGATGTTTGAGGAGATCAGGGTGTTTGCCTGAACGTCACGCTTAAATCATGGATAATTTTCTGCAGTAATCTCCACACCAGCCCGGACGGTGGGAAAACGCACTGCGGGGGTTGCGGGCCCGAAGGTCGCGGGTGATTTCCACAGGAGAGCCCTGATGCTCACGTGTCAGGTCAGACCGCAGCCTTGGTCCCTCCAGCTCGGTGACACCGATGGTGCCATCAGCCTGTGGTCCTGTGGGGCTCTGCCGGGCTCCTTACTCTTTGCTGTGACAGCCGGAGTAGCTTTTCACTTCCACTTGCAGCGACTGGATGCGGTCAGGGATGGAGCACAGCGTTCTGTGCCTGCCCAGCACCAGCCTCAGAAATCGCTCATCGCTTCTTGTCACAGTATGTGTCACGGCACAGCTCAGAAACCGGTGCGGCCTCGGAAGATCCACCCTTGATGCTCTGTTTTAGGGGTTTTTTTTCCTTGCTAGGAAGAGCACGGGACATGGAGTGTGCTGGTGTCTGGATCCAGCTCTCCATGAAAGATTCCTCTGCATCCCCCGGGACTGCGTCGGACCAGGACATGTCCCACAGGGCTGGTGGCTTCCCTTGGGGAAAGTCTGTCCTCTGCAGCTGTATAATCACGTTCTGTGGCATGTAATCCCGGACAGATGGATTTTCCTCTCAGAGGATGATACTTCTTGCCTGCGGCGTTAACAGATACAGCGTTAGAAAAGGCTTTTTATTACGGGCAGATCTGCTCCTGCTCCCAGCAGCTGCAGTGGGCCCTTGGAAATGGGCAAATGGCTCGGTTAAACGTTGTTTCTGGTTCATGGAGAGGGAGCAGATGCCCCCGAGCCTGTGGCTGGTCGCTGCTGTTGTGCCATTTCCTGAGCCACAGCCGAGGAACTGCCACCAATGGCACAGCGATGCCGTGACGTGGGGGCTCCTGTCCCCAGCCACGCTTGCCTTCTGCCTCCTGGGTCCCTAAAGGGCCCAGCTGAAGGAGAGGTGGATCAGCACAGGGTGGCAGTTTGCACAGGCCCTGCCTGGAAAGAAAACACCCCAAACTAACAGTTTTGTCTGTAAAAAGGCTGGGGCAAAGCTGGTGTGTCACCCAGTGGGTGTTGGTGATGCCGGCAGGGAGGATGTGGCCACTGCCCGTGCGGTTGTGTCCCGTGGTCCCTGCCGTGGGGAAGCTGTGGGACCTGCCCCTCACAGTCCGTCAGTTCTCTCCTTTCACATCCTGAAACTAACAGGAAAGAAGTTTATTTTCAGGGAGGGTTTGTTGGTTGGGGTTGCTTTTTCTTCCTGCAAAACCCGAGTGCCTGCTCCTGCGCTGGTGGGCAACCACAGCCGTGGTTTTCAGCCCTGAGTAGGAGTGTTTGGGCACCGCAGAGTCACCCAGGACCTCGGGCAGGGTGACGGTGCGGATGGTCCAGGCTCAGGATGGATCCCCTTCCCCTCCCAGCCACTCTCCCATGGGAGGAAGATGCTGAGGCGCGTGGGAAGTGACGGATGCGGTTCTGGCAAACGTTTTTTGGCTTTCGGGGACGTTTCTGGAAGATGCTTCCCCTTGCCCCTTGGGATGGATGGCTGAGTCCAGCCTGGGTTTGCTGTGGGAGGTTTCTCCCATCTCTGTGCTGCACCCTCCCAGCTGTAATTAGCGTGTGCCAGTTAGTTCTGCCCATGTGGGATGTGGGGGCAGCCGAGGGCTTGTCGGGGTGAGTCGGAGCGGGTGGCTTGGTGATGTTTTCATTCCTCTTGCGCCTACTGGCTTTGGTTTGCTTCGCTTCTTTTTGCCTTTTTAAAAAAAAAGGCGAAGGCTGGGTGAGGAAGAAGACAGCAGTGGGCGGGAAGGGAGGTGGGGACACCTTGGGGAAGCAGCGGGGCTGGAGACGGCTCTTACTGAGCTGGGCCGCGGCCCCTGGTACCCTGCCAGCGCCGGCTGGGAAGTGCCAGCAGCTCTGTGCCAGTAGCCAGTCCAGCAGCCGGGAGGACGCGTGGCACGTCCCCCTCCCGTCACTTCACCCGTTTCCTTCCTCTCGCCACAACCAGGCGGGCGAAAAAATCACGTTTTTCCCGCTGCTTCTGCGTCCTGGAGGAGGTTTTGCTCATGGTGATGCGGCGCCTGGTGACCTCGATGTCCCATCCCGGCGCGTCCCCCTCCCTGCTGAGCTCGCGCTTCCCATTGTGCCTGAAAACTCTGACTCATCCGTCTCGTGGCCGAGGCCGAGCTGCTCCACTCGGGAGCGATCCCCGGCGCGTGGCAGGGGCGGCCGCCTCCTCCCCGGCCTTTAGACTTCTCTGTTCCCCTCCGTGGCAGCCGCAATCGGCCGCTTCTCCTCCCGCTCTGACCGACCTCCGAAGCCCAGCCCCTCCTGCCCTTCTCCGTCTGACTCCCCAGCCTGGTGCAGGGTTGAATCTGCCTCCAGTCAAAGACCTGCCCTGCCGTGTTGTCCCTGATGGGGATGGAGATGTCCCCGGGCTGGCTGGCTGCTCGTTGTACCCACCCTTGTCTGCCTGCTGTGGCCAACAGGGCGAGGGGTGGGCTTCTGCTCTGCTCTGGGGAGACACCCCCCCACATCAGTGCTGTCTCCAGCTCTGGAGTCCTCAGCACAGGAAGGACATGGAGCTGGTGGAGCGGGGCCAGAGGAGGCCATGGAGGTGCTGGGAGGGCTGGAGCCCCTCTGCTGTGAGGACAGGCTGAGAGAGTTGGGGGGGTTCATCCTGGAGAAGAGAAGGCTCTGGGGAGACCTTAGAGCCCCTTCCAGTCCCTAAAGGAGCTCCAAGAGAGATGGGGAGAGACTCTGGATCAGGGAGGGGAGACACAGGATGAGGAGGAAGGGTTTTAAAATGAAAGAGGAAGATTAAGATGATTAAGAAGAAACTCTTTGGTGTGAGGGTGGTGAGAGCCTGGCCCAGGTTGCCCAGAGAAGCTGTGGCTGCCCCATCCCTGGAGGGGTTCAAGGCCAGGTTGGATGGGGCTTGGAGCAACCTGGTGTGGTGGGAGGTGTCCCTGCCCAGGGCAGGGGGTTGGAATTGAATGATCTTTGAGGTCCCTTCCCACCCCAACCCTTCTATGATTCCACGATTCTATGCTGGGACCAGTTTTCCTGTCCAGGGTGATGCAAAGACCTTTTCCCAGGAAGCCAATCTGAAGTCGTTGGTGACTTTTTAGCATGTTTTACTCCACCTGCTTGGGCTGTCAGTGCGGCCTTGACCTGGCTGCCATGTGGTGGCCTCCAAAGGCCAGTGAGGCCATGCAGAGGCATAGTGTCCCAATGTCCCTGTAGATTCCCAAGCTCCGTTTACCCTCAGCGAGTGCAGGATCCCGTATGATGCCTTAAAGAGAAATAAAACTGAAAAATACCTTGTCATGCCCTGCCCTGATAAGAAAATCACGGGTGGAAGAAAGGCTTTGTGGCCGGTGGGATGTCCTGGAGCAGGGCTTTGGGCTCTGCCTCCCACTGACACCAGCTCCTCAGCCGCTCCCAAACTGGGACAGGGTATGAGCTCGTGAGGGAGATGCCATCTGGCAGCCGGACATGTGACAGGGAAGAAGCAGCTCCCAAAAGCCACGTTTGGGGAAGTGACATGTCCTTGCACACCCAACCTTCTTCCATGTGCCCCCAAACCCCTCCTCGTGGTGACATCCACGGTGGAGAGCATGGCTCAGCCATCCCCTGGCTGCAGCTGCACCCTGCCCAGCGTGTTCAGGCACTAAACCCAACATGGCTGGGTTTTGGAGGTTACATCATTTTTTGGGGGGAGTTCACCATTTCTGGGAGAGCAGCATGGGTTCAGGGGTGGCTCACGGCCTTTCTCACCTCACACAGGACCTGGGGACCTCCAAGGGCTGCAGCACAAGGAGAAGCCGAGTGGGATGGAGCTGGTGGTCACCATGCATCCCACAGGAGCCGGGAGGTCCCTGTTTCCTCAGCCACCCCCCTTTAGGCGCTCCCATTTCCCTTTGGTTTGAATGCAAAGAAAGGGTTAAGCAACCACAAGCTCTTCGTGGATTTGGGCCAGATATTTAAAGATCCAGGGCTGGGAAAGGAAAGGGGAGGTGTGATCCTCTCCAAGCGCTCTCCACAAACACCTCGGAGGCTCCCGCTGCCAGTGCTGTCCCCGCGCTCCCGGCAGCGGCTGGTGGGGGAGAAGCAGAAAATGCCTTTCTCCTATTTTTAGCTCTCTGGGTGGTGTCATTAGAATAATCTGAGATTGGGGGGGGGAAAAAAAAGTTAATTATGTAAAAACCACCCGGCAAAGCAAAACTTGAAATGTGAAAGTCTGGGAAGTGAGTGCTGCAGGGTGAAGGTGATGGGAATGGAGAGGAACCAACCGTGGTGGCGGCCAACCGTGAGCTGCCCGAGGAGCCTGGGTGGCCATGGGGACGAGCCACGGTGAAGTGACACAGAGCAATTTAATAGACACGTCCTTAATAGCATCCCAGGAGAAGAGGGGGGTTTAAATAGATGCGAGGTGGGTTATCCAGGCCAGTGGGACGTACTCGACCCTGTGACGGTGCTGGGGACGCTTTTGCAGCCTTGTTGGTTGATGCCACCAAGTTCCTCGCCCTTTCCGTGATGATGTCCCCACAGAGCAGCCCGTACAAACCTCCCTCTGGAACCCAGCGTGCTCGGAATAAAACAAATCAGGAAGGGCTGAGCATTGAAGAGCTGAGCTAAACGGGTGGAGCTCGGCAAGGCCTCGTCAGCAAATGTCCTCCTGCTGAAGCAGGACCAAACCAGTAGAAATTACACTCAGAAATCACACCCCTCCGAGGTGGAGCTGGTGCAGGAGCCCTGACCGGACAGGCAGAACCCTGGGCCACCGCGCTGGCTCGTAGCCACCCTCCTCCCTGCGCAGGTCTCCTGCCCTCATCCTCCTGTGCCCCTTGGACAACTTGGCAAAGTCCAAAGCTAAACATTAGCTCAGGTCCTGGGGCCGCTGCTTGACGGCTGCCCTCGGTTGTCCCCTGGCCGGGTTGAACTTTGTCCCTTGGACTCAGCCTCCACCTCTACACGTTTCTCCACCTGATTTAAGGCAATTCTGTGAGGCCAACCATCATTTGTGCACTTTTTTCCCCCTGATCTCTGCCCAGAAGGGCAATGTGTCCCAGTGGCACATCCTGGGTGGTCTCCACCAAATCCCCTTTCCCAGCACCGTGCTGTCCTTGCACCCTCTGTTTCCCCTTGTTTGCCCCACGAGCTTCTGACATCCCCAGAAATACCTGATTTTACCTCCTGATCTTGCAGCTCAAGTTCATCTGCGTTGCTGCCCCGGCAAAGGCTGCAAAACCAAACATTTTGGCTGCACCCTGTTCCTGGTGGGCGTTCACCAGTGGGCATCCTGCACTTTTGGTACCTTCATCCTGAGCCTTATTATTTTTTAATCAAATCAGGTCATGGGAAATGCCATCGGTGGCCTTGGAAATGCGGCCTGGTGGAAGAGCATCCTTCTCACCCCTAGATGTCCCCTGTGCTGAGTTGGTGGAGAACCAGAGCATCTTCTTCTGCCACCAGACATGTGGACTGGAGCTCAGAGGCACGTGGCAAACACCCCACAAACACATGTTGGGTCTTGGAGGAGGAATTGGACACACGTGGGAGCGATGGCTGATGTACGGCTGGTGTGAGTAGCACCTTGGAAACTGGTGCTGTGGCCAAGCCAATGGGGAAAAAAAGGGGGAAAATAGAGTCACCTTAAGTGGAGCAACAGCCAGGAGTCCCAAACCCACCTTTTGCCTGTCAGAAAATCCTTTTCTGGTGGGATAAACCGCACTAAAAGGCAAAGCTGCCTCCTCTCCAGCCCCAGCGGTGCCACCCCACAGCACCCGCCCCGAGGGACCCCACGGAGGGTCCCCACAAGTGGTGGCTGTGTTGCAAGTGCTGTTTGAACACCCTCCAGGGCCAGGAGGGTGGAGCGTGATCGTTGCACGGTTAATTGGATTTGGCCGCTGCAACAGAAGGGCTGGGGATTAGGGCACAGGGGAGGAATTACCAGCGGGGGCGGGAGCTGCTCTTGGGGTCTTTTGTCCCCAGGGATTATTGGTTGGGGCTGATGGACAGGGTTTGGTGTCGTGTTCAGGGACTGTCAGTGTAATCGTTTGTCACAGCATCGTGGGTGGCCCTCGGGGATGGATGGGTTCACCCCTCTGTGGACAGACCTCCAGACTCTGCTCTGCTCAGCACTGGGGATAAAGAATGTACTCCCCACTCTGCCCAGTGCTGCCTCCAGCTCTGGGGCCACCAACAGCAGAAGGACATGGAGCTGGTGGAGTGGGGCCGGAGGAGGACACAAAAATGATCCAAGGGCTGGAGACCCTCTGCTGTGAGGACAGGCTGAGAGAGTTGGGCGGTTCAGCCTGGAGAAGAGAAGAGGGGAGACCTTCGAGACCCTTCCAGTTCCTCAAGGGGCTCCAGGAGAAATGAGGAGGGACTAGATCAGGGAGGGGAGCCATAGGATGAGGGGGGCAGGGTTTGGCACTGAAAGAGGGAGATGGAGCTGAGATGTGGGGAAGAACTTTGGTGTGAGGGTGGTGAGAGCCTGGCCCAGGTTGCCCAGAGAAGCTGTGGCTGCCCCATCCCTGGAGGGGTTCAAGGCCAGGTTGGAGGGGGCTTGGAGCAACCTGGTCTGGTGGGAGGTGTCCCTGCCCAGGGCAGGGGGGTT
This sequence comes from Nycticryphes semicollaris, assembly GCA_013400055.1. Lineage (NCBI taxonomy): Eukaryota > Metazoa > Chordata > Aves > Charadriiformes > Rostratulidae > Nycticryphes > Nycticryphes semicollaris. Next base: position 510,905 of record VXBJ01002455.1, read on the forward strand.
GGAATGAGGTGGCCTTTAAAGGTCCCTTCCCACCCAAACCGTTCTATGTCTCCAGCCAAGATGCATCCCATCAGACCCCATGACCCAATCAGGGCTCCTAAGCCCAAGGCAAAGCCAACCATCCCTTGCAACCTCCCCAGAGCCTTTTAAACACCAGTAAATATTGCTTTGAGATGTAATTTTCCCTGTAGGGATGTCCAGGGAGGGCCTGTTTGCTGGTGAGGCTAATGTGTGTCCCTGGGGAGGGCATCCTGGGTGTTTTTTTGGCTGGATGAGCAGAATATCCTGCATTTCCCTGTTGCTATGGCAAGGCTGAGAGCTGGGATTTCTGTGCATGGGTTGGTAAATCGAGCCCGTTCTGCACGGCTGATTTGCCCTGCAATTAAGGGCATTCTTCACTTCCCCTTGCAATTAGCATAAAGAAAACCAATTAACTCCTGCACGGTTGCTGCCGAGCCGCTGCTTTGCACGGTGTAAAGCTGTGCCGCTCTCCTGAGTTTCCATACAGTCAAAAAAAACCCGTTGACAAAAGGTGTTTGTTGGGCTGGAACCAGACCCCAGCGCTGATGCCGGGTGCCCCCCGGCATGTGGCAGCGCCCGTGGTTTCGTCGGTGGTGAATCACCTTCTCGGCTTCGGGTCATTCACCAAAGCCCAAATTGACGTTGAGCTTTGGCTGCAGACTGGGGATTAGGGTGGAAAAGGAGATTTCTTGAAGCTTCCCAGCCCTCCACAGGCATGCTGGTGCCTGTGTCTCACTTCCCTCCAATGCCATGCCGTGGCATTCAAAAAAATCACAGGACGATATTGGGTTGGAAGGGACCTCTGGAGATCATCTAGTCCAACCCCCTGCCAGAGCAGGTCCACCCAGAGCAGGTTGCACAGGAACGTGTCCAGGTGAGTTTCAAATGTCTCCAGAGATGGAGACTCCACCACCTCTCTGGGCAGCCTCTGCCAGGGCTCTGACACCCTCAAAGTGAACAAGTTCCTCCCCATGTTTAGATAGAACTTCTTATGGTCAAGTTTGTGCCTGTTCCCTCTTGTCCTGTCCCTGGGCACCACTGAAAAAAGCCTGGCCCCATCCTCCTGACACCCACCCTTGGAGTATTTCTAGGTGTTGATCAGATCCCCCCTCAGCCTTCTCTTCTCCAGACTAAAAAGCCCCAAGTCCCTCAGCCTTTCCTCAGCAGAGAGATGCTCCAGGCCCCTCATCATCTTTGTGGTCCTCTGCTGTCCCCTCTCCAGCACTTCCCTGTCTTTCCTGAACTGGTGGGCTTCTTTGCCGAGCACCGGTGGTGGGTGCAGAGGGCACCTCCACTTCTTCCTGACCCCCTCTGCTTGTTTGGTCTCCTGGTGTTTCATGGCTGGAGCCGACTGGGATCTCAGCTGTGGGGCTTTACCGGTCCCACCACTGCTCCCGCATCGTGCACACCCTGACGGCTACGCCTGTCATCCCCGCCATGAGGTGTGGCAGGTATTACCTGTTCCTGGACTGCTCCAACTTGCCCTGCGTGGCTCAGGATGGCCCCAGTAGCTCCCTGGGTTCCCTCAACTCCCCACCACCACCACCCTCCAAGCCCAGTTTGGGGGTTGCAGGGCCAGCATGGGGGCCACTGCTTCTCCTGAAGCAGCGGCTGTGCCATCCCAGGCAGTGGGATGGTGGCAGCAAGGACAATCCATGCTCTGTCTCCAGCACTGCCCCCAAAATAAATACGGGAGGACCTTCCTGGTGGGAGGAGGTTACCCCTCAGAGATAAGGGGTGATGGGTGACACAGTCTGTCCTGAGTCTCCGGGATTTGTCCCTCATTATGTCTCCTATGAGTACAGGCTGAGAGAGTTGAGGGGGTTCAGCCTGGAGAAGAGAAGGCTCCAGGGAGACCTTAGAGCCCCTTCCAGTCCTTAAAGGGGCTCCAGGAGAGATGGGGAGGGACTCTGGATCAGGGAGGAGAGACACAGGATGACAGGGAAAGGTTTTAAACTGGAAGAGGAGAGACTGAGACGAAATCTCAAGAAGAACTTCTTTGGTGTGAGGGTGGTGAGAGCCTGGCCCAGGTTGCGCAGAGAAACTGTGGCTGCCCCATCCCTGGAGGGGTTCAAGGCCAGGTTGGAGGGGGCTTGGAGCAACCTGGTGTGGTGGGAGGTGTCCCTGCCCAGGGCAGGGGGGTAAAACTGAATGATCTTTAAGGTCCCTTCCAACTCTAACCATTCTGTGATTCTACAATTCTGTGATCTCTGCCACAACTCGTGGAATTTTCCCGACTGAATCCCCCCCATTTAGGGGATGCCCCGGGTGGCCCCAGCCATCCAGCCACCGAGTGGGGAGGTGACTGGGCTTTCTGAGCCGCCTTGTGATGATCTTCTCATTCACCAACACCCCGAGCCTTTGCCAGCTGTGTGCCCTGTCCTTCAGCAGCTGGGCACCTCGACAGCTCCCTGAGCTCTCCCTCTGCTGCCAATCCCTGGTTCTCAGCCCCCTCCCCAGCACCACAAGCTGCTGGAACTGGGATGCAAAACTCTCGCTGCGGTTTGCAATACGACTCGTGCTGCTGCATCCACCAAAGTCATTTATTTTTCCAGCTCTCGAAGCCTCTGGTCGACCAGCTTTGGACTAACCCCATCGCTGGGCTTGCCGCGAAGGTCAGGGTGGTATTTGTGATGGGGAGGGAGCGTGGTGTGCCAAGAAAGCCCCCCTTTTTTGACCCCTAAGTGTCAATAATAAGTAATAATTAGATAACCCCCACCCTATTGTGAAGCCAACTTCTGCACAGATTAGCTGGTTTGGTAGAGAAAAGCACTTGCTGGCAGCCCCCTCGTCAGCTGTTTTGTGGGGATGGGGAGAGACCCATGAGCCCATTGGCTTCACAAAAGGGAGTGAAATTTGGGAGCAGAGAAGGACTTCAGAGAGAGCCCAGAGTTCGCCTCCGCAGCCGCTCCTGGGAGGAATTTAGATGTCTTCTCCTCTTCCACTTCCAAGCCCGAAACATCCCGTCCGGGAATGCTGGTTACACAGGTCAAAGAAAAAAAAAAAGCCGTGTGAGTATNGTTCCATGTAAGACACACAGGGCTGGCGGGGGGACATGGGTGGCAGCATCCTGGTGACCCTGCAGGCTCAGGGTGGGAAATGGGGGCTTGCTGGTACCCCGTTAAATCCAAGCTGCTCAAGAAACCTCAGCTGAGAAAGGAGAATAAATCTAATTTACAGCATTTGACGCTGAGGCTCTGCCTGGAAAATATGAGGGTGGTTAATGAGGAAAGCACGCCACTGCGATTTCCCTCCCAAGCTGAACAGCTGGGGAAAAAATTCAGGAAAACTCAGTATCCCTCCAGTTTGATGGGAGGAGAAACCCTCCTGCGGTTCTGTTTTGGGGTGTCAGCCTGGCTGTCCCTGGAACAAAACTGTGGTCCCCTCTCCTCGACCCAGGCTGCGGCGGGGACGATGCTTGTTGGCACCAGGGTCAAAGTCAATCCCGGGGCTGGTGCCATCGTTCCCACCGGAGCTTTCCTGAGGAAGCCAACGGGCACCGGCTGCCTCCAGGGTGTGGGACTTGGGTCAATATTGACACCGGGGGTTGAGGAGCGGTGCCATCGCCGGCGCTGGTGTTTGCTCTTCGACTTGGCGGCGCTGAGATTTGACACCTTCCCCACACCCCACACACCCACACACCCCCCAGCCCCTGTGGCTCTGTGCCCAGGCTGGCCCACGTATCTCAGCACTCTTATTTGGGGGTCAAAAAAAACCCCTGGTGTTTTCACACAACGTGCCGTCCAGGAGACTGTAAAACCAAGGGGAGGGTTTGCTGC
>VXBJ01002455.1:515125-545420 GCA_013400055.1 Nycticryphes semicollaris
TTTCCTGAGGAAGCCAACGGGCACCGGCTGCCTCCAGGGTGTGGGACTTGGGTCAATATTGACACCGGGGGTTGAGGAGCGGTGCCATCGCCGGCGCTGGTGTTTGCTCTTCGACTTGGCGGCGCTGAGATTTGACACCTTCCCCACACCCCACACACCCACACACCCCCCAGCCCCCGTGGCTCTGTGCCCAGGCTGGCCCACGTATCTCAGCACTCTTATTTGGGGGTCAAAAAAAACCCCTGGTGTTTTCACACAACGTGCCGTCCAGGAGACTGTAAAACCAAGGGGAGGGTTTGCTGCTGCCCTCCCTGTGGTGGGACCCCTTAGGGTTTCTCAGGACATCCCCCCCGCCCCCCATATCTCTTGCAGCTTCTGGCATCAAACAACTCTCCACTTCTGGCTTTGCAGCCTCTGGAAAATGAAAGGGAAGCCTTCTCCCAGCCCCACCCATGGCTTTTCCCACCAGATACCTGTGCTCCAGCCTCCTGCGATCCTGCTTCAGACATCTCAGACGCTTGCAGCCCTGCAGGTGCTTTTAGGTCTTGGTTTGGGAGGAGAAAGCAGGGCTCCAGCTGTATTGCTTGGCAACAGATTTCCGTCCCCAAAACCCCAACCCAAACCCAAGTGTTATATATAATTCAGTGGAAATGCCCGCAGGCAACGCCCTGCAAACGCTGTCGGGGCAGTTGGAGCTGTGAGAGCTTTGTGGAGGGGATATTTTGGGAAGCCGGGGGCTGGTGCCAGGAGGACAGGGCTGCTGAGATGGAGGGGTTGCTCCCCAGGCTTCGCACCCGTGGAAAGAAAAGGCAGAAGTGCCCAGATCCAGTCCTTGAGCCTCCCACAAACCAAGAGAGGATGGTGTGTCGGACCCAAAAAAGCATTCCACAGCCCCAGGAGCCACAGCAGAGCCCCTTTTCCTTGCCTTGTTCCTCCCCACCCCCACCACCACCCCCCCACTCCCAGCAGCCATCAAGGAGCATAAAGGGGCTTTAGCTTAAGAAAAGAAGGGGATGCTGTGAGTTGAGTGTGAAGGTTTTGACCTGGAGTAAAACATCGGGTCCAAACAGGCATCAGGTTTGGGGAATCCATGCAGGACCAGGTCGGGCTCACGACCATCTCCATCTCCTCCAGGGTTTTTTGCCGGTACCATCCTCCCTGCAGACCCTGGTTAAGCAGCCTGAGAAGGTGATGCTTTTAGCTGGGGATCCATCAACCCCCAATCTAGATAAACCTTTACAATTTATTTATATGGATATATATATAGAGAGAGATATATATACCTTTGCAATTGAAGCTAGGAGCAGTCATTGGGGTTTTTTTTCCACTTCCACTTACAGCCTGCAAAAGCAGAAAGGAGCATTTGGGCAGCTTTTCCTGTTTGCATGTTGTCACCAGCAGGACATTAGACTGGGAGACGTGACTATAAAAACCAGCTGGATGCCCAGGGGCAGGACTGGGTGCAGAAAGGGTCCGTCTCCCCCTTTCTCATCTCCCTCCTCTTTGGCTTTCCCAGCTTTTCTACCCCCAGTTTGGCACTGGGTTGGGGGATGCAGAGACCCTCCGACACAGGGGTTTGGGTTTTTTTGGCAGAAGCAGCACTGGTGCTGCTGTGCCAGGCGCTGGTGGCCGTCCTCAGCAGCGTGATGTTCCACCGCCGGCAGCACGGAGCAGGGGGTGGGTGAGAATTAGATTTAGGTCTAATTTCCATCAACATTTAAAGGCATTTAGCATCCAGTGCCTGACCACGGCCCCAAGCGGGGCCCGCAGCCAAGCTGATTGAGCACGTTAGATGTTGGCTCTGCTACAGAAACATCATCCCGCTCTTTTTATTTATTTTCCAAGATCTCCAAGCTGATGAAGCAGCCGGCCTGGAAAGATGCTCTGGGAGGCTCAAGCTGGATCACCCGGCCCTGGCAGCTGCTGGTCCTCCCTCTCCTCCGCCCTGGCTGGCATTTTCCCGCCACGAGGGAGCCTCCACCAAAGGCTGATGGAGGTTTTGGCCCCACTGGGGGATGCTGAGCCCCCGACCTGGGGCTTCTCCCGGAATATGGTCCAGGAGCCCGCAAACGATCACACCACGTGCAACCCCCGCCTCCTGCCAGCACAGGCAGGGTCTTTGCCAGGCCAAGCAGTGCCAGCACAGCTGTACTCTGGGTTTTCCTTGTGTCTTTGGGAGGCAGCTTCACGTCTAGCATTAATTGCTTGCTTAATTACTATCGTCACCCTCCCCTGGTGTCTCGCAGGGAGCGCTGAATGACACACTTGTCTGTGACGCCAGATCACCCGGGTGCTGGGGCGTGGGGTTTCTTTTTTCTTTCCCAACCCCATTTATTTATTAGCCAGCATTACCTTCCAAGCCAACTGGATTTAACATTTTTTTGTTCCGGTTGGCAGAGATTTTATTGACCCGTGGAGAGGCAGAAATCGCACACCCGCGAGGCAGGCGGAGACGCCGAGGTCGGGAAGGAGCAGCCCATCGCCCCCATCCAGAGGAAACTGGGGAAGCGGCGACTTGGGCATCACTTTTTCCTCCGCCTCCACTCGCCGAAGCCTCTTGGCGCGGAAGGGACCTCAGACACAGGCTGTATGTGCACATACATTCCTCGGCCGTGCGATCAGACCGGAAAAAGACTGCGTTCAGCCAAGGAGCCGCAGCGGGAAGGAGGCCGGGGAAAAAGCTGTGCCTTCTCCAAAGCGAGAGTGCTGCAGCCTCCAGAAAAGCTGCAGTCAACACTTTGGGGTTTTGTTTGGTTTTTGGGTTTTGATTTTATTATTATTTTTTTTTAAGGAGACGCAGTGCTAAAAGAGGAACCGCTGAGGCACACGGGGTTGGAAAGACCTAGATGGGTGGGGAAGTTCTTATTTTGGCAAAAATCCTCCTACCTCTTGCAAAGCTCAGCAGAAGGACTTTGTGCTGCTCGAGGAGCTCTTCGCTTTCCGCCTTTGCATCGCAGCCCCTCCCAGGATCCTGCACCGAGAGCACTACAGAGATGCCACCAAGCTTCTCCCATTACTCATCTCTCCCATCAAGGCTGCGATGCAAAGCACCGGCGCAGCTTTGGAGCCACCCAGGGTGGCTGAGAGCATCTCACCCCACTGGGTCTTGCTCCCTCCTGGGACCAGGTCAGCAGGGCAATGCCCAAACCTCATCCCGGGGCTGACTCTCAACCATAACCAGCTCCAAGCACCCTCCCTGTGCTCATACCCCACTGTGCTTCAGGGCAGGGGGGTGTTCCCAAGGGACAGCAGCGTTGGAACCCAAAAAGCAGCCTCATGGGGACTGTTTTGCTCTGGTCCCTCAAGACTCCTGCTCCAGCTTCCACGCTCCAGTCCCACCGAGCAGCCCCTCAAATTGGCACGGGACAAGATCGGCCACCCATGTCCCCCAGCAGCCCCAGACCTGACCGATCACAGCTTTTGGCAACACCAGGGTGGCCAAGCAAGTGTTACTTCTCCCAGCATTGGGTGTTTGAGCACAAATGTGGGGATCTCTGCATTTTGCTCTGAGCATCATCGGAGCAGGACCGGCCGCAGAGCCCTGGTTGGCCCAAGAGAGGTGGCAGGAGCGGGGCTGAGTCCCCCACCCCAGCCTCCCCCCACCCAGCGCTGGGCTTCAGTGCTAAAAAAGCTCCTGGGAGCGAGTGATGCTGCACCGGGACCCAAAGCCCATCAGTCACTCACCGGCACCGCACCAGCATTTGCATAATTTCAATTATGTTTCCAAAACAGGGAACAGGCTCTGACAGCAACAACGCTGCAGCACCTTGAAAAATCAGAGAAGATGGGGAGAAAAAAAATAAAAATTGCCATCTCGGACCTGACAGCCCTGAAAATGCCTTCCCCTGGCACAGACTCAGAGGTGTCACTGCAGGACAGGAAAGGACACTGTGATGCAGGGTTTGCTGTTGAAATCAATAAATACATAATACATCTATACATCCCAAGCACAAATACAGGTTGGGTGGAGAATGGCTGGAGAGCAGCCCTGAGGAAAAGGTCTTGGGAGTGATGGTGGATGAGGAGCTCAACACAAGTCGGCAGAGAGCACTGGCAGCCCAGAAAGACAACCCCATCCTGTGCTGCAGCAAAAGCAGCGTGGCCAGCAGATCCAGGGAGGGGATTCTACTCCTCTGCTCCACGCTCGTGAGACCCCACCTGGAGTCCTGTGTCCAGCTCTGGAGTCCTCAGCACAGGAAGGACATGGACCTGTTGGAACGGGTCCAGCGGAGGGCCACAAAGATGCTCAGAGGACTGGAGCACCTCTGCTGTGAAGACAGGCTGAGAGAGCTGGGGTTGTTCAGGCTGGAGAAGAGAAGGCTCCAGGGAGACCTTAGAGCAGCCTTTCAGTATCTGAAGGGAGCTACAGGAGAGCTGGGGAGGGACTCTTTGTCAGGGAGTGGAGTGACAGGACAAGGGGTAACAGCTTTAAATGGGAAGAGGAGAGATTGAGATTAGATACCAAAAAGAACCTCTTTGGTGTGAAGGTGGTGAGAGCCTGGCCCAGGTTGCCCAGAGAAGCTGTGGCTGCCCCATCCCTGGAGGGGTTCAAGGCCAGGTTGGACGGGGCTTGGAGCAACCTGGTCTGGTGGGAGGTGTCCCTGCCCAGGGCAGGGGGTTGGAACTGGGTGATCTTTAAGGTTCCTTCCAACCCAAACCATTCTGTGATTTTATGATCTATAAATAATCTGCATTTACAGGTTATTTATAATACATATATTATATGTATTATATATAAATACATCTGAGGAGGAAAGGGCCTCCCCCTGGGCATTGCTCTGCCTCTTTGCCTGGTACCTGTCACCTCCATCCTCTCCCTTATCCCCTGCCTCCTTCAGGAGCATCCCAGCTTTTCTGCCTTTCCCCATTTTTCCCCTACACCAGGAGGTAAAACTAAAACCAGGGCTGATGGAGCCGGCTGTGCCCCCCACCCCGTATCTGCCATCGGCGTGTTGAGACACCACTGCCTGCAAGGAGGGTGCAACAGGATATTAATTCTTCATTAGTCACCTCACCCTCCCTATCTGTCATCTACAAGCGCCCTGGCGTGAACTGCAGGTTTTTGAGCCGGCTGGCTCGGAACCCACGCAGCCGGGGCACGGCAGTCCCACAGCCACCCTGTGCAAGTATTTTTCGGCAGCCTGGGAACACTGGGGAGTCTGCAGATGCCTTAAATAGCACCTTCTCTTTTAAAAGGCAGGCGTGGGGAGGTGGGTCAGAGCTCAGGTCTGAGCCTGCTTACCATAAGCCTCCTCTCCGGTCTACAGGGAACCAGGTCTCGTCATTAAGCAGCCTGAGGTTCGTTAGCAATCCAAGAGAGGAGGAAGCCAGGAGCTTCAGAGGAGAGATGTCAAATCATAAAGCCCTCCAAGCAATGGGAAGCTCCATTTTTTTGTTTGGGTTTGGTTTTGTTTTTTGTTTGGTTTGTTTGGTTTTTTTCCCAAAGGCCCAAAAGCAGCCCTGGCCACTGAATAATGCATGGGGCTGCCGGGCAGTTGGCAAACACTGGGTGGAACGAGTTAATCCACAGATCCCGCTTGCTCGGATGCCAGTGCTCCTCCAGCCTCAACGTGATTAACCAGTTTCACTACTGGGAGCACTTCCGGGAGGACAGGGATCTTCTGGAGCTCATGGAAGAGGGAAAGGAGAAGCTGTATGGCCCCTTCTTCCCCATAGCACGGCAGGGTGGTGGTGGGGGACACACACCATGAGAAAAAGCAAGGATAGCATTGGATCAAGGGGGTTCAGACCATCACCTGGAGGTCTTGGTCGCAAGAAATCCATCTGCATCTTCAGACAAGGTGGAAAGCTGCAGCTTGTCCTGGAGGGGAGATGTACACACACATCCCCCTTCGTAAATCATTAACAAGGTCCAGGATGGCAAACGAAAGCTGGGAAGCTCTGGTGCTGTGTTTGAGAGCATGACCTCGTACCAAGGGGAAAAAAAAATGCAGCTCATTCCTTCGTTAGGCATCAGCCAAACAGGTAATGCAGGAGTGAGATCCTGAGATTGCAGCCACAAAGCTGCAGACAGCTTTGTTTAAGGGAGCACGTATCCCTGCCCTGGTCTGAAACATCCTCATCCCTCCTTAAGGAGGGCCAGAAAGCTGCAAATAAGGTGGCCAGAAGCGGGTCCAGGGCAGGAAGGTGCCTTTGCAGCCTCAGGAGACGGACGGAAGCAGCCCAAGAGCATCACCAGGGCCCAGGCAGCAGCGTCCCAGCTGGGCCGATGGTGACCCTGGCTCACACAAGCCACATCCTCAAGGTGCCGGGAGGCAAGGCCTGGAGGACTTTGACTTCATTAACTAGTCTGAGGTTGTGAGCTGAGCCAGAGCGGGATCCAGGGACGGGCTGGTTGGCAGCGATTCAACGCCTGCCACAATGCAGCGGCTGGATGCCAGCGACTTTCAGTTGGGCCCTGGCTGGGCTTGGCTCCTCGTCCAGACCAGCAGGTGCTGGGAAAGTCGCTCCCCAGCCTTTGTACGGGGCAGCAAGAGGAAAATCAAGCCCAGCAGCAGCACCCACCCTACTGCTGCCCCTCGTTAACCCCCCTTAAAACACTTTTACTTTCAGTGCTGACACGAAAACCACTCCAGCACGGGTCAGCACAGCCCAAACAAGCCTTTGGATGGCAAAGATGAGGATGTATGTGATCCATAAGATGCAATTTGAATTGTTTAAAGACAGTGCAGCTTGAACACGAGAGCCAAATCACTGCTTTGCCTGCAAATCTTCCTGCTCTACAGGGTGAGACAGGCCCTGGGTTTGGTTACAGCAGATTGAAAGCCACCACTACACGACAGTTACAAAAAAAAACCCAAAAGAGCTTCCCTGGAGAGCTGGGTCACTTCCAACCTAATCCAGCCCCGCCGTGGGGAAAGGGCGTTCTGGCAGATGTGAAGCTAATGGGATAACTGCAGCAGCACTCTGCTGGAAGGTAACGGCCAGGAGGTCACCGCCTGCTCCACCGCAGCCCCTCTCCCCTGTTTTCATCAAGGGAGACGTGAGAAAGCTCCTTGGGGAAAAAAAAAAATAGCAAATATTAACAGCAGTGAGGACTACACAAGCCCACGTTCCACACACAAGGCTTGAAGGCACACCAAGTCAGAGGGACTTCCAGGTCCCCAGCTGTCACAGGTGTGGGTTTGACCTCGCAGCCTTCTCCCAGTGCAGCAAACCCAGACAGCTCCTGCCCTGCGCCTAAACCAGTTTCTTCTTCCAATACCAGCTTCAAAGGAAAGCTGGAGGTATTTCAGAGCTGGTGCCGTCCCTGGCTGCTTTCCTCCACTCCTCTCCATCCCCAGAAGCGATGATCCAGGCAGGTGCTGGCCGCTTGCCCCTGTTCCCCACGATGTCCCCTTCCTCTGATGGCCCCTCCTGGGCTTGGGGATAAACGTCGCTGCAGCTCAGGCGGGTGAAGAGCAGCTGAATCTTCTCAGACTGTCCTGGTTAAGCCGGGGAAAATGCTTCCCTCGCTGCTGCTGAGGTCTGCCCACCCGCTCCGTCCTGCCCTCCTGCAACCACAGGGGCTGAGCCGAGCAGATCCTGAGTGATCTCAAAGTTTTTCACTTTCCCCCACCCCCCTAAAAAAAAAGAAAAAAAAAAAAAGTGAGAGTGCACACCCATAAACGAGCCAAATGGCAGCGTTAAACAATTTCCCCCCTCCCCTTATATTTCACACAAGGAACCCATTCCAGGCACAGACAAGTTCAGGAGTTCCCCAAGTTATTCCCCAGGTCTGAAGGGCAGCTGGGAGGGGAGGGAGGGGGTGTGAAGGTGGCACCTACACCAAGCCTGGAGCTGGGGGTGGTTTCCCTGCTCATCTGAACATTCCCGATGGGAATAAAAGCGTTTTGAGTGTTATCAGTTTCCAAGTGTTATCAATCCCCACCTCTCACCCAACAGACACCCATTAAATCCCTCTTAAAGGGTTTGTGAGTTGGGTTTGGTTTTCCCCTCCCCCTCCCCCCAACTAGGAGACCCAGCAGAAAGAAACCAGTCAGGCTCCCCTGAAAGGTACAGCGGGTGAAACCAGCGCCAGGGGAGCGAAGAGCATCCTCGGGAAGGCACGAAAGCCTTTCTCTCGAGGCGTTGCAAGGGCCTGAGCCTGTTAAACCGCTGCGAGACTCACCCTGAGGCTGGAGGACTCCGCAGATGACTCACATCTTTACTTTTCTTTTCTTTTCTTTCTTTCTTTTTTTTATTCCCCTCCTCTTTTTTTCTTCTTAAGGAAGCCAGAGATACCTGTTCTTAAGCAAGAGCAGAGCAACTTCCTGGCCACTACCCGCTTTTGCCGCCTATAAAAAGGCACCTTTCTCCCAAGCTCGGGGCGCTCTGTGGGGACACGTCCCTCGCCGCCGGCACCACGGGGCTGTGACTCAGCCACCATCACCCCTTCGGAAAAGCAGTGGCAGGGCTTGGAATTACCCTGCTCTTCACCCAGCTCCCCGTCTTGAACAAGGGGGATGGATTGTGGTGCTCCCGTCACCCGCCCCGGCCCCAAGTCCCCGAAGCCTCTGGCTTGGATGTAATTCTGAAACTCGGAGGGACCTGAGCAGCAGCTGGGGTGCTGGGGACACCAGCAGAGGAACAGAGTTCGTAGGGGACGATGCCGCTGACTCACCCTCGAAAGCTGATGCTTCCCTCCTCCAAGGTGAGGGGAAATATGTTCCCCTCCCCCCCCCCTCAAAAAAAAAGCACCAAAGCTGAAGTGATTTCAGATTCCACACACCCAGCCCTTCACTACGTGGAATCCAAGAAACAAAATCCAAGATAAAAAGCACAACCCGGAGGGCGGTGGGAAGCCTGAGCCAAGGTGCCCACACCAATGGCTGCTTCCACACTCCAGAGAGAGTTCCCTGCTCCCAAAGGGTCCCTGCTCCAGAGAGAGTTCCCTGCTCCTGAAGGACCCTTCTCCAGAGTGAGTTCTCTGTTCTCAGAGGGTCCTTTTCCAGAGTGAGTTCCCCTCTCCCGGAGGTCCCTGCTCCAGAGCGAGTTCTCTCCTCCTGAAGTGTCCTTCTCCAGAGCAAGTTCTCCGCTCCCAAAGGGTCCCCAACTCCAGAGAGAGTTCCCTTCTCCCGGAGGGTCCTGCTCCAGAGCGAGTTCCCCGCTCCCAAAGGGTCCCCTTCGCCAGAGCGAGTTCTCTGCCCCTGGAGGGTCCCTTTTCCCATTCCCAGTTCCCAGCCACAAGGGAAACAACTCTCAGGTCCACCAGCGAAGGGACCGGCCATCACAAACCTTCCACGCAGCTGTTTTGATGATGAAACCGATAGTTTTTTTTAAACCCAGAGACGTTCCTCTGGGAGGACCACCGAATCAGCAGGGTTAATTTCCAATTAGGGACAGACAGCAAGTTTTTTTTCCAAGCCCCATCCCTGAAGACCGTGTCCCTGTGACTGGGAAAAGGGCACTGCCACAGCGTGAGTCACGGGGCGGCGCGGGGACGGGCGCTCTCGGGAGTCACGCTACGGGCTGCCCTCACACAGCTCCGCGGGCGCTGCCGACACTGAAAACTGACTTCACTTCTACAATGAGAGAGACAGGGGAGCTGACTCCGCCAGGAGCCTCGTCTCCGGACTCCAGGGAGTTTAATTAAGGCAGAGTAAGTTCATTTACGCAGCCCCACCCTCCACTGACATTCAGGTACGACACAGCCCAGCCTCCACACCCCCGGCAGAAAAGGGCTCTGGGAGGACTGGGAGGACTGGGAGGGTTGCAGCTACTCCCACCTGCCTGACTCACCCTTCTGTGGGAATCCAGGCCCGGCCTCACGCCTGCAGCTGCTGGGAGCAGCCTCAAAACCTCCACCGTCCCCACCATCAGCACAAGCCCCCTGCCCAAGGAGCCCGACAGCTCTTGGTGACCCTTGGGACCCTCCACAGGCACCAAGGACATCCCGGGCTTGGTGTCTGTCACTCCACGAGCCACCCCTACTCGCTCATCCGCCCTTTCGGCCACGGCTGCACTTTCTGCACCGGCCCAAAATCCTCCCTTTCCAACATCATTTCTTCCCCTGAAACACGGGACGGTCCGGTCCCTCCGTGCCCTCCCACGGAGCCGGTCACCTCCCAGAGCTACGGGGGAACCAGCCCCCCAGGCAGCCTGTGACACGTGAGAAGTTTGCTAGGGAGGGCTAAGTGCCAGCGGGGGTATTACAGAAATATCAGCCTTTCCACTATAAAACCGAGCGGTCGCTAATCTCAGTCTGGGAAGAATCACGGAGAGGGGTTTCCAAACCGGGAAATCCCGAGCAGAACCCTCTGCTCCAGCACCATATTTGCCCCTTTCTGCTTCTCTCGTAATTAGATGTAAGTAACATACCAGGAGAGCTCCGCTGTATAATTGCTTTATTTTCTGCTTATTAGTTCTTTACCAACACGACAGCCATATTGAGAACACAAAATTCCTGTTCACTTTAAGAAGTCAGGGAGATCACAGTCTACAAACTCATTCACTGGTCAGACACGATTAACGCCATTCAAAACTTACTCCATAAATTCACATGAACACAAATCGATGCACTTCCCAAAATCCAGATCGGGTTCGGTTCGTTTCCTGGTGCTTGTGTTTTGTTTTCAGATCACAGGATTTCTTACAGATTGCCACCTTATCCCCCAGGCTGCCTTCGCTGCCACTAGATCGTGGCGAGGTTCAGCTACAGCCTCGGAAGGACGAGCTGAAAGTGAAACCTTTATAATTTGCTCAGTAGCGATGGCCATTTATTTTTGCATTCGCTGCCACGTGTTTCAGTAACTTTTTCTCTTCCCCCCCTTTTCCCCCTCNAAAATAATTCAGAAGCATAACCAGTTTCCTTTCGCCTACAAAAACAGAATAACCAAGTTACTAAGGAAATACAAAATCGTGAATTCAACTTAATGCAAAGTCTAGCAAAGAAGGTCTGTCCCAGCACTTGAGGAGGAAACACAATAAATCAACTCAGACAAAAAAAAAATATGAAGTTATTGAAGTTTTCATGTTGACTGAGAATAGATTTAAGAAAGTTCAAGAACCATTAATAGAGCTTCAAGTTTTCCAGTTTAGGCATTTACTTTGTGCTTGGCTGTTTTATTTATGCCCCAGAAGAAAACAGTAACCATATTCTTGTCTTTTTAGTCTTTATACCACCACACTATTTGTTAAGTTACATCAACAGACAGAAATAAAATAAAATTAAAAAAAAAAATCCAAAAAAGAAAAAGCTAGAAAATAGAGCAATGATATTCCAACGGCAAAAAGCCTTGAGTGGAAAAAACCAAACCAAACCCAAAACCCCAACAACTCACCTCTTCTTCTTTAGAGCTGAGATTTAAGAGTTATTCTACACTAAGCTTTTGCAGACTCTCTTTGTGACTCAGGAAGGCGCAGAGTCAATCACTGCTCTATCTTCTGGCACCAAGATCCCATTTGCAACCCGCATCCAGACAAGCCTTTTGGGACCACGTTCTAAAGGAACCTTTAAGCGGTCCAAAGCATTCCACTTCAGAAGCAAATTCAGCATTTTTATCTTCCCATACATCTTTGGTAAGAGCTCCATATACAATGTACTCAGCATGCAGAGCCGACGCCGCAGAGATGTAGTGTAATGCCCCCGATTTCATGTAAAACTCAATATCCTTGGAAAAGAAAAATACATTTTAAGAAAAAAAAAAAAAAAGGAAAGAAAAAACACAAAACCAAGCCATTTTCTTCTGGTTTTGTAGCATACATTCCTAGAATTCCCCAATGGAGTTTAACTCCTTGAGGAAATCTGAAGTTAATCCTTAAGGCTGAATAAGAACCAGCTGCTTTAACTTTTTTTATTGCACCCAGCATTAATACTTGATTGAGTTTTTATAGTTTTTATACTAATACTTGTGCTGAGTGGGGGTTTTTGTTTGGTTGGGGTTTTTTTTTTTTTTTTTTCCTCTTTTTGCCAGTCACATCTCCAAGCTGTGACACGGCAAATGAGCTGCTTGCCCTTTAAGAACTAATTATGGAAGTTTACATTCATAGTCGTATTCTCCCTCTCTCTCCTCCCCGCTCTCACTAGGAGTTACTCAATGGGCTTCAGACATCCCACATAGTTCCCTTCCTGCAGGACCACGGCAACAACCCACTCCCGAGACAGGCGCCCAGGACCGAAACTACTTGCAGGTTGGAAAACTAAAGCAAAATGAACCACTTTCCTCACACCAGCTATTGGTCAGATGTCGGAACTACCGAGCTCAAGGACAGGTTCGCAGGGAAGGCTGCAAAACGGAAAAAAATGAAAAAAAAAAATATCCAAAAAAAAGAAGAACGTTTTCCTTTCTCCACTCCATGTGTGTCAGAGTCAGAAATCCTTCCTTAAGATTTCCATGTCTGCAACTGCCTCGAGACGGAAACAATTTGTCGCGATTACAAGACAGGCAGGTCAGTGCTAGGTTTTTGCCTAAACCTCTGCGATTGAAAGTCAAACTTGTTGCGAGGCTGACACCTTACTGCTGCGTTCTCTGGAAGGAACCCGTCTCACACCTGAACCAGAGACTGACACGAGTAGTAAAAACTGCAGTTCAACGTCATTGAAGTTGGCAACGCAAGGCAAAAACCCCAAGAGTATCTCTACCCTGGAAGTATTACATCATTCATGTCTTATTTGCTCTATGGTTGCTATGTAGGATGGGGAACTCGTTTGCATCCCTTCTCATGCACGATGTATGGTTCAGAACTTCACAGCTGACATTTCAAAGCAGTTCTTACATTGCCTAGTTAACATGATGCCCGATACGCACTTTGAACACGTTACAACGGCATTCTCACTATCTGCCACTGCGGGCAAGAATTCGTTTCACTTATTAAGTCTGAGATATGAAAACAGACCCAGAGTCACTATTTAGTTACAGATTAACAGAACTTTTAAAAAACAAAACAAAACAAAAAAAAGTCCTTAATATAAAAAGACAGACTGCGGTTTGATTTTAAGCAATAATTTTCAGTTTACTAGATGAAGTCGACCTATCAACATATTCTGCATGAATGCAAAAAAGTAGCAATCTACAGCAAGTGATAGAAGAAAAAATAATAATAAGAATGATATATAATCAAAAAGTAGAACCAGAAAAGCATACACTGAAAATGGTGCCCCTCCCCCAACCATCCCCCAAAATAATCAAACCATCTTAAGGGCTATCAAGAGGAGAGAAAGAAAAAAAAAAAAAAAAAGAAAAAAAAAAGAGAAAAATAAAAACAAGTTACTTAGCAAGTCTACAATGTGTCTTTCCCCTGTTTGCTGGAAGTTCTGCCATAGCATCTAGTACTTGTGTTCGTGTCACATTCGGAGATTAGAGCATCCTAACGCCAAGCAAGAAGAGTTAAAACAGGAATCCAGTCAAGTGTGCAGAAGGAAAGGGTGGTAACTGGAGAAAGGTGATCATAATCCTATGGATGCTTTTGTTTTACTTTTCAGTAGAGAATCATTCTTCCGGAAAGCCATGTGGGTTACTTTATTTTTTTTTTTCTTTAATTCTTTGTAGACTAAATAGTTATTTTCTCATTAGGATTTATAATTGGATGTTAACCATGTCAGCCCTTCATAGAGTCCATCCCCTGTAGTAGCACAGGAGGGCTGCACGTACCAATTCCTATCCCTGATTCGGGTCAGGCCCAGTTTCTCTTGGATTTCATGGGGTTTCATGGCATCAGGCAGGTCCTGCTTGTTGGCGAAGATGAGGATGATGGCGTCCCGCATCTCCCTGTCGTTGATAATGCGGTGGAGCTCCTGGCGGGCCTCGTCGATGCGGTCGCGATCGGCGCAGTCCACCACAAAGATCAACCCTTGCGTGCCCGTGTAGTAGTGCCTCCAGAGGGGACGGATCTTGTCCTGGCCCCCGACATCCCACACGTTGAACTTGACGTTTTTGTAAGTAACCGTCTCCACGTTGAAGCCCACGGTGGGGATGGTGGTGACGGACTGGCCCAGCTTCAGTTTGTACAGGATGGTGGTTTTACCAGCCGCGTCCAGACCCAGCATCAGGATCCGCATCTCCTTGTTGCCGAAGATCTTGGACAGCACCTTGCCCATCTCGGCGGCATCCAAGGGGCCCGGCGCCTCCGGGGTGGGGTAAGGGGGAGCGGAGGGCGAGCGGCCCACACGGGGCAGGGGAAAGGGGTGGGTGGGGGGAAGGCCGGAGCGGGACCGGTTGTCAGGGCAAGGGCAGGCGGGGCTCAGCGCCGGCCGCGCATGGGGCGGCTGCGGAAGAAGCGGAGCGGGGGAGGAGGAGAGGAAGGTTGGTGGTGGCGGTGAGGTGAGGCCTGGCGGGGCGAGAAGAAGGGCCGCGCCGCGTTCCGCCGGGCCTGAGGCGGCGGCGGCTCCGCCCGGCTCCTGCCTTGGCTCCCGCCCCGGCGCCTCAGCTCATGGATGCCGGCTCAGGGGCGGCGGCTCCCGCGGTCTCCTGCCTGCAAAGGGACGGAGAGAGCCGTGAGAGAGAGTGGAAGCGAGGTCGGGGGGGGGAAATGNGACGTCAGCGGAAAGACGCGTTAGGGCGCGCCTTAAAGGGCCAGGTGCCGCCAGCCGGGTGGCTGGCTCGTTACTTTTCGGGAGCTAGGGGGAAATTGGATCAACCCTGAGTTTGTTGCTGCGAAAGGGAAAAATTAACCGGGAGGAGGTGGGCTTTGGTGGGTTTCCCCTCGGCACCAGTGTCTGTGCTGGTGAGCATGAGCGGTGGCTCGCATCAGTGGTGCTCGGCCGTGGTTTTTGACCAAAATGTTTGGGAGAGGAGGTTTTGGGGAGCATTACAGTGTGACTTTTGTCTGCACAAAAGGCATCGGCTCCTCTACCTCCCTGCCTCAGAGCAGCATTTGATGTTTTCGGGAAATCCACGTTGGCATTTTTTGTTCGGAGTGTGTAAAGCCTTCACGCTTTATGGGGTGGTGGGACTGTACGTGAGGTTTCTCTCCTTGTCTTTAAAATAGCCGAGAGCTAGGTGTTTACCCAGAGAGGTGGTGGAGTCTCCATCTCTGGATGAGAAGAGAAAAACCCTGAAAACCCCACCCGGACATGTTCCTGCGCAACCTGATTTGAGTGGACCTACTCTGGCTGGGGGTTGGATTAGATAATCTCCAGAGGTCCCCTCCAACCCCATATCACTTTGTGATTCTGTGCTTTCTCCTGGGATACACCATTGGGGAACACGGATCTCAAGCATGAAGTATCACAAGCGTTAAGCATCCCCAGCAGAGTGAGGGAGGGGATTCTGCCCCTCTGCTCTGCTCTGGGGAGACACCCTGGCCAGTGCTGCCTCCAGCTCTGGAGTCCTCAGCACAGGAAGGACATGGAGCTGGTAGAGTGGGGCAAGAAGAAGCCACAGAGATGCTGGGAGGGCTGGAGCCCCCCTGCTGTGAGGACAGGCTGAGAGAGTTGGGGGGATTCAGCCTGGAGAAGAGAAGGCTACGGGGAGACCTTGGAGCCCCTTCCAGTCCCTAAAGGGGCTCCAGAAAAGATGGGGAGCACCTAATGATCAGGGAGGGGAGCCACAGGACAAGGGGGAAGGGTTTTACACTGAAAATTGAGACATTGAGATGAGATTTGAGGAAGAACTTCTTTGGTGTGAGGGTGGTGAGACCCTGGCCCAGGTTGCCCAGAGAAGCTGTGGCTGCCCCATCCCTGGAGGGGTTCAAGGCCAGGTTGGAGGGGGCTTGGAGCAACCTGGTGTGGTGGGAGGTGTCCCTGCCCAGGGCAGGGCATGGAACTGGATGATCTTTAAGGTCCCTTCCAACTCTAATCTGTGATTTTATGACCAGTGGGGCAAAGGCAGTTGAGCAGAAGCTGCTGACCACAGCCTGGAGCAACATCCCAGCCACAGGCCCATCCAGCGCAGGACACGCACTGTGAAAGATGCGGGCCCGTGCTGGCAAAGGGAGGGATAATGTGTAGTGGAGCACCCTCTTGTTTCCTGGTATCAAGCAGGGGCAGGCAGGAACCCCGCGGGGTGAGGAGCAGCTCAGGAAGCGGCACTGCTGCTGAGTCAGCGGAAGGCTCCATTGCGTGGAGATCGACTCCTCAACGTCCACGGTGCAAGAGAAGTTGCCACCTCCCCAAAGGAAATTCCCCACCTTGGCACGCACAGAGGTGTTTCACAGGTCCCATCACTTCCAGCTTACCAGGAGGGGAAAAAGAGATGCTGCTCAGGAAAAACAGGAGAGCCCAGCTGTTGGCCAGGTGGTATGGGAAAAGCTGAAGCTGGCCAAGTCCCACCTGCAGACTGTGCCCAAGGATAAGGGACAATGCAGTCATCAAAAACCTAACAAAACCACATGATTCAAGAGGAGACACCCAAGGAACAGGACGTCTGGGTCCCAAGAAGACGGGAAGAAGGCTCTAGACTTCCCTACTCTGCAGTGACTCACCGCAGTTTGTGCCTGGTGGTACCCACTGGTGGGTGTCATGGTGCTGCAGCACAGCCATCCCCTCCCACAGCCCAGGCAGACCAGTGTCCCAGATGCCATTGGGTGTTTAACTGGCTGTGCTGGCTGTTGAGTGTTACAAGACTGGAATCATGCATGTAGCTGGCTGCTACATGCTTAGAACCATGGAATGGTTTGGGTGGGAAGGGACCTTAAAGATCACTGAGTACCAACGCCCTGCCCTGGGCAGGGACACCTCCCTCCAACCTGGCCTTGAACCCCTCCAGGGATGGGGCAGCCACAGCTTCTCTGGGCAACCTGGGCCAGGATCTCCCCACCCTCATAGTCAAGAATTTCTTCTTCAGATCTCATCTCAATCTCCCTCTTTCAGTCTAAAACCCTTCNTGATTCCCACCTCCCCTCGCTCTGCTGGCCACGCTGCTGGGGACGCAGCCCAGGATGCAGAGAGCTTTCTGGGCCGGCTCATGTTGAGCTTCTCATCCATCAGCACCATGAGCCTTTACCAGCTCTGTGTGCCCTGTCCTTCAGCAGCTGGACTCCCTGAGCTCTCCCTCTGCTGCTGATCAGTGCCTGGACCAGCTGTGAGCTGGAGCACAGTGCTGTGTTCTCCAGCTGCCACTCACCGTGTGACCTGCAGAAAGCATCCAAAGTTGATCTTGCCATCATCCAAGTCTAAAAAGCCTGACCAAGAAAAGCGATACGCTGCACCACTTCACAGAGGAAATCCAGAACTTAACTGAGGTGTGGGGAACGTGGCCATGTACTGTAGAAGAGAAACAGGATCCACTCAGGCAAAGGCTTTTTCACCTGCGCTGGGCTTCATTTGTGAGGATCCTCCCTGCCCTTCAGGAAAGCTTCTTGCCCATATGGTCTGTGCACCCGAACAAGATTTTACACGGTTTGGCATGTGTTTTTAAAGTAATTATTGCTGCTCTTTAGGATGATAGAGAGCACAAAGACATTTAGGAGCTCGGTGCTTCCAATAGTTAAGAAAGCTCTCAAATTAATCGCTAATAAACTCCGTGCAGGTCAATCCTTGTAGCTCACGTTTACCAATCCTGCAGAGAACGGCTGAGAAGCTGGTGAGAGAGCACCACCTACTTTTGAAACATTTTTATGTACAGTCGTCTTCGTTTCCGTAAATGAACAGAAAGGAAGGTAAACAGGAAGCAGAATGTAAATGGCATAATTTCATAAAGCAAATTGTCTTCATTGTCTGAGAAACCCCCACTGCTGTGTCCCTGCATCTCACCTTGGAGAGCCAGGAGATAACACAGCCCCTCTTATGAACCTTTAAAATGTGAATTTGTCCCCACATGAGATGTTTTGAAAGGCAGGTTCTTATTTTTAAGGTAGCGACTTAAGTTTAAGTGTGGGATGGGGATGAGTGTCATCGAAGATGAACGAGTGTGATGGTCTGAGAAAAGCAGACTCTTCATCTCAGCTCTCAGCCTGCAGAAAGCTGATACAAATCTTCACCCTGTAACCACCCCTAGGGAAAGAAGTACAAGTTGAGCACTATATATACTCCTTATAGTCTAGGCTGTTATGTTGCTGGTTGATTTTCAAGGTCAGATACTCAACAAAAGCATTTACAATACCTGAACATGTTCTAGATTACCTGTAAAAAAAAAACAAAACCAAAAACAAAACCAAAAACCAAACAAAAAAGTGACCTCTTAGAACAGGTTCAGTTTCACCTCCCTGCTTAAGAATTAAAAACCTTCTCGGGACCTTGGCAACACACAGCGAGTTACTGGGTAGTGTCGCCTGCAGAAGTTAAATATTTTAAAAGTAAGTGCTGGCTGAGAACGCGTCACTGGATGGGGAGCCTGTTGTGAGCCAGCGTGGATTTACAGCCCAGGGAGTAAAAAGCAGTTGTGGTTATAAAGTGATTAGGGGTTAAAGCCCGGGGAAAAAGATAGCAAGTATCTGTAGGACCTTTAGATAACTCACCTGGGCCTGGCTGCAGGGCAGCCTGTTCCTTCTCTTTTCTTGCTCCGTAAGGAACTCCGGGGCAGTGCAGGTGCCCAGGTTTGCATCTCTTGATTTTCACAGTTTTGTAAGGCTGTGTTTGCATGTTCTGTTCTCCACCAGCAATTCGAGTGCTGCCACAATGGAGCAGGGGAGGAAAACCGTACAGCTGCAACTTTACAAAGTAGCCTTCACATCGTGATAAGCAAACCTTGAGGAAATGGATCGATATCCCGCTTTGGTTTTATCTCTTTGAATATAACTACCTCCCCAATCAGTCTGGATTATCAGACCATACCTGCTTTAATATGGTTTAGCTCATCTTGCTTACTTTTGTCTCTTCTTTTGGCAGAGGGAGATGGGAAAAGACTCTGTTGCAGTGATCCTTCAGAGACCTTTGTGGCTTTCCAAGGAAGGAAGGAGAAATATAATAATGATAATAATGCTTTGGGATGAGTATCTAAGTTAGATAAGTCCTCCTGTGAAAACAAACAATGTCTTTGCCACTAAAATTGCATTCCACTGGTAGGTTTCTTATCACCAAGGTATCTGATACATTGGGCCAAGTTGGGGTGAAGTCAGGTTGGCGAAGCACTTTTCCACGAGCTGTGGTCGCTCCTGCCTGGAGGCAGGGAGTGCTGGAGATGGTCCCCCCCATCCAAATATGCCAAAAAGGGCGTCTCAGCCCTATTTCCTGTGATTCTGCGATGTCTGTGTCTCTGTGACCGCAGCTGGGCTTGGTCAGGAAACTAAACCTGCCAGTCTCCAGCAGTGTGTGCTTTAAACACCCGCAGCGGGGCATTAAACACATCCTCAGGCTCTTCCCATAAGGTTAACCTAACGGCATTGGGGAAGGAATGGACGTGGGAAAGGGTTGTTGTAGAGTATTTGGATTTCAGCAGGTTTCTGTTAGCTTCTGTGTGTGCTGAAAGGGTGTAATGAGGACCCTGAAGAACCGCTAGAAATCCCACATTTCTCCTCAGGAGAAAGCCCCATCCTCTCTCTGGAATTCCTCCAGCCTCCTGTGGGAGTGGGAATGACTCTTCCAAAGTGGCCTCTCAGCAGGAAAAACAGTTTGCCCTCCAGGCTGTTTGGGTTTGTTTTATATCTCAGAGCACATCAAAATGCCTTTGCGGTTACTATTGGCAAACAAGCTGGCTTCTCCTTTCACAGGTTATTTTCAGAACCAGACAGAGGAAATGTAGGTGGGGGATGCTGCTGGACCAAATTTCCATATGCCAAAATCCTGAATCACCGCCATGACAGTATCAGCCTGAAGAATCATGAAGCCTTAACAAGAGTAAAAGTAATTTGTGAGGCTTTTCCTCCCCTCTCTGATTATTTTTAATTTTTTTTGCATTTTTGCACCCCAAGCAGCAAAGCAGGGGATACACCAATGACCTCCAGGGCTCAATTGGATGTGCTGGCTCATCCCATGGACACCTGCATCCCGAAGTTTTTTGGACCCCAAGCCAGGCCATTGGTGATGCCCAGATGTTCTGAGCCATCCTGGTGTCTTGCAAAGCATGGCAGTGACACGGGGGTGTCCGAGAAGCTCAGGATGGGGTTGCTCTGCAGTCAATGCTACAGGCCAGGAGAAATTTGCTGTATTCCACATCCACACTCTAATACAGAGGAGTTTTAGCAGGCAGTTCAGTTCCCAAGGGCTTTTTTTCCTATAAGGTATATTTTAGTTGCCATTCAAAGGGTCTCCAGTTCCAGATACAGTGTGAGCATTGCGAGGGGTGGAGGTTTGGAGCTCAGTGGGACCCCAAAGCTGGTTCTTCAGGCGGCTGGAGCCCAGCTTACCCGTAGCGCTTTGCACAAAGCTGAGCTTAGCAGCAGCCCGGAGCAGCTGGTCCTGCTGGGCAAGATGCAGCAACCGGCTGTCGGATGCTCCTGCTGAGCTTGGAGCTGAGGTTTCCCCAGCTCTAAATGTCCTAATTTTTTATTTCAGGTGTTGCTTCAGTGGTCAGGAGCCATGCCAGGGCACACCTCCGTGCTAGTGGGCTGGCACTGCTCTCAGGACTCTACCTGTGTCCTGGCCGTGCCGTGTCTCTCCTCTGTCTGCCAAGCTGGTTCCCATCAGATTTTCTCAGGCAAAGCAGGTCATTTCACGCCCTTGATTCACTCCTGCTATTTCTTTTTTTTGTTCATCTGATGAAAACTTTGCATATTTGTAGCAAGAAGAAACAGTCCCCATGTTACTGGTGGGAGGAGGGGATGGGAGGGGGATGCCCAGCTTTGCACTGTTATTTCTGAGTAGACAGCTTGCCTTTCTCCCCCATTTGTGGCTGTCAAGCCTGCATCTCCTCATGCCCATGACCCCAAAAGTCATTATCCTAATGCTTTTAGCCAAAACTCCAGCTGTCACTGACAGCTCTTCTTTAAGTAGATAACAGGAGCCCAGAACAAGATATGTCTCTCTCTCCTCTGGAGCCCTGACATCCTTAAGGACTTCAGTCTCATGCAACCCTTGGGGAAGATCATGTTTGTCTTTTCTGAGATGGGATTGCTGTGCCTGTACTTTAGCCCTCGACTTTGCTCCACTAACTTGGGTCAGGCAGTCTGGAAGAAATGCTGAGATACCTCCTGAGTGGCTGCCAGTGGGTCTGGCCTTGGGCAGGAGGAGGTATGTCTGTGCCTGGAGCTGAGGCACGTCCGTGCTTGGGCAGGAGGTAACACCTGACCTCTGCACTTAAGAAATGCAATTCAAAGACATCATCCTTTGGTGTCTTTAGCCCTTTTGTCAGAGAAGAGCTGGCTGCAGGCTGGCTCTGTGCAGAGCATCGTTGGTGGGGAGAGCCTGGAGGGGGTCCATGGATGTGGGGGCAGCAGAAGGAGGCTCTGTTCTCCGTCAGTGTTTGCCACCTCAGCAGCTGGTTCTGCTCTCTTCCTGGCTGGCGTGGGGTCAGGGGTAGTTCCTGCCCTCAGAGGTGGTCTGCACAGCTCTCATGGGTAGACACCACAATCTGAGGACCACTGCACCTACTGTGCATGTTCACAGCCACCACAGATCCCCCAGGCCAGTGCGCAGCATGTCTGAAGAAATAAGGTGTAGCTGGAGAGGGGTGGGGGGAATAAAAAAGGCTATTTTGTGCATGGTTTGGGATGAGCTTTAGCTCACCTTGCTAGGAAGGGGGAGTGCAGCCTGCGCTTCTGGATTGCCCAGGCTATCTGAGCACCTTGGTTCTAACCTGCAGCCCCTGGTCCCCGAGGAGCCAGCGAGAGGTGAGGGGACCGCAGCATCCCCAGCCTTGGCCAGCTGCAGGGTTACTTTCAGGGGGTGTCTGGGGGAGGTCTCTTGGACGGGCCTCTGAGAGAGGCAAAACACACAGTGAAGATCTCAAATACTCCATGAAAGTATTTCCAGACAGCCATTTGTTGCAGCAGTAAGTGGGTAAAGGCAAGAAGCTCCTGCATTTTATTCCTTGCGTTGCATTTTTGTTACTTTTATAGCCTTCTCTGAGAACTGAAACTCTTCATTACATCTGCAAGTATTCACAGGTTGCCTCAGACTCTCTTCTGAGCTCAAGGAGTCACCGTTTGTTGCTTCCCACTCTGCCCCTTCTCAGAAAGGGGACAGCTCACTTCTGACAAAGACAACTGAGGAGGTAACTTAACTCATCCCCACACCCTTTGCCAGAGCTCCTGAGTTGGTTACAGAGGTTCTGACTGCAAGAGCCAGGTGGTAGAGAAGAACCAAAGCATTACAAGAGGACAGTACAAGAGGAAACGGCCTCAAGTTGTGCCAGGGGAGGTTCAGATTGGATATTAAGAACAATTTTTACACTGAAAAAGTAATTAAGCCTTGGAATGGGCTGCCCAGGGAAGGGGTTGAGGCACCATCCCTGAAGGGATTTAAAAGCTGGGGTGAAATAGTGCTCTGTGACATAGGTTAGTTTTATCAAAGTTAGGTTGATGGTTTGGCCTCGATGACCTGAAAGGTCCCTTCTGACCTGGACAATTCTATATGATTCAATGATTCTCCTTGGACACATAGAATCATAGAAGTGTGTAGGTTGGGAGGGACCTTTCAGATCATCTAGTCCAACCAACGACCTAATGCTGATAAGCAAACATCACTAAACCACATCAACTTAACCGTTTGGCCTACAATAGATTAAGTTGGCCTTTCTAAAGCAAGGCATTGTGTTGAATCTTCACTCGAGGAGCTAAATTTGTCTTCCTGTGTTAGACGCTCCTTCTCCCCGGTGTTCCTGCTGCGTTGCCAGAGCATTAGTGCATCCCTGCTGCCTGAGTTCCCGACTGACATGGCAAGGCTGGTCCCTGAGCGCTGGAGAGCGGAGGCAGCGAGAGCTGCGTCCAGCCGGGCACGGTGGCTTGTGCCTGTAATCCAAGCGCCGGGGAGGCTGAGGCTGGTGGACGGCTTGAGCCCGGGGGTTCTGGGCTGCAGCGAGCTGTGCCGAGCGGGCGTCCGCGCTAAGGCTGGCATCGATATGGTGGTCCTGGGGGAGCCGGGGGCTACCAGGTCGCTTAAGGAGGGGTGAACCGGCCCAGGTCGGAGACGGAGCAGGTCAAAGCTCCCGTGCTGGTCAGTAGCGGGATGGCGCCTGTGAACAGTCCCTGTAGCACAGCCTGGGCAATAGAGTGGGACCCAGCCTCTTTTGGCATCTTTCCCCACCCGCAACAACCCTGCGATCATCAGCTCTCCGTGCCGGGGAGCAATCACACAAGGGTCAAGTGATCCTGGGGAGAGGCAAAAGCATGTCCTGCAAGGTGTTTGACACAAAGATGCTGCCCCAGCCAGGCTCACTTCAGTGGGGCTTATGTTTTTGTGGGGTGTGTTGTGATTTCTTGCAGCGGAGAAAGGCCACGGACCCAGCCAGACCTTTGTGATCCCAAGAGATGTATTGGCCAAAATGAGAAATCACGGGCAGCAGAGTTTCCCTGTCATGTTTCTGGCTCAGAGACCCTGCACGCCCGCGAGGCAGTAATTATTCCTCAAACACTGCCAAGCTGGGGCTCCAGCTCTCAGGAGTGCCTCATTAGTCCGCTCCATCTGGTATTTACTGCTGCTGCTCATTTGTGTCCCCAGCTCTGAGCTTTGCACCCTTAGGAAAACACTGGTGAAGCAAGAAGCCTTCCTTACAAGGAGTATTTCAAAGTGGGGAGTGGGACATCTCTCATCTGCTCTTCAGTAAATGAAGCAGCCTGAGCTCTCCTGGAGATAGAGCTCCCTGCTGCTCCTCACTTGGCTTAAAATGAAAATAGAGCATCACAATGTGTCTCTTCTGGCTCAAAACAAGAAGTCTGGTCTTTCTGAGCTGCTTAAACCACCTCATGCTCAGAAATCTGTCTCAGAAATCTATCCACCCGCCCATTTTTAAACATAAAATACAAGCAGCCTAAGGATGCTCTCCCAGTTCCTCACTGCCACTGTGTGGCCAGGCTGAGCCCTCACAAGATGGATGTGGAGGAATCTGCAACAGCCTGATAAAATCAGCCGGGCACAGTGGCATGTGCCTGTAATCCAAGCCCTGGGCAGGATGAAACTGGTGTTCTGGGCTGCTGTGCCGAGTGGGCGTCCATGCTAAGTTTGGCATTGATATGGTGGTGCTGGGGGAGCTGGGGGCCACCAGGTCACCTAAGGAGGGGTGAACTGGCCCAGGTTGGAGATGGTGAACATGAACAGTCTCTGTAGCACAGCACAGCCCCTGCGAGAGAGCAGGACCCAGTTTTCCTTTTGTGGGGGTCTGTTAACACGGGGAGTCCTGGCGAGGGCAGAGGAGCAGCCACCCCACTCTCCAGGGGGAGAGTGAGGAACAGAAGAGAAAAATGAGGCACTGGTGAAGCTCCACCTCGAGTGCTGTGTCCAGTTTTGGGCCCTTCACCACAAAAAAGACATTGAGGGTCTGGAGTGTGTCCAGAGAAGGGGAATGGAGCTGGTGAGGGGTCTGAAGCACAAGTCTGGTGAGGAGAGGCTGAGGGAGCTGGGGGTGTTCAGCCTGGAGAAGAGGAGGCTGAGGGGAGACCTTCTCACTCTCTACAACTCCCTGAAAGGATGGTTGGTCTTGTCTCCCAAGGAACAGGCGATGGGACAAGAGGAAACAGCACCAGGGGAGGTTTTGGATGGACATTTGGAAAAAATTCCACACAGAAAGTGTCAAGTACAGGAACAGGCTGAAGTGATGGAGTCCCCATCCCTGGAGGTTATTTAAAATCCGGGCAGAGGTGGTGCTGAGGGACATGGATTAGGGGTGGCTTTTGTCAGCGTCGGGTTGGACAGGAATAGTCTGAAAGGTCTCTTCCATCCTGGACAACTCTGTGTGAGCAGAGGGAGGAGTAGCCCAGTCCCCGGGCGGTGAGGGACCTATAGGCCGCGCCGGGAGCTCCCTGACTGCCGGGCGTGGTGGCGCACGTCTGTAGTCCCAGTACGTTGGGAGGCAGAGTCCGCTGGATCGTGGTCCCGGGTTCGCGGCTGCAGTCCGACCATTACGAAGCAGGTGCTCCATGTTGCGGCCAGCATCACGGTAGCGGTGAGAGAACCCCCCCAGGGCTGAAAGGAGGGGTGCCGCGGAAGTGTTAAGGGGAAGCCGGGGCTGACCCCCGATGCGGAGCGGGTTGAGGTTTGTGAAAGTTGCAAAAAACGGCCGTCCGCAGTCGGAGAGAGTCAGGGCTCCCGTGCTGGTCGCCAGCATGGCCGCGCCTGCCAGAGTGTGGCGCCTGTATCCCGTGCCTGGGTAACCCAGCGAGACGCGGGCTCCCCTTTTGGTTTTTTTTGTCCCGCACACTACCGCCTCCNTACAACTCCCTGAAAGGATGGTTGGTCTTGTCTCCCAAGGAACAGGCGATGGGACAAGAGGAAACAGCACCAGGGGAGGTTTTGGATGGACATTTGGAAAAAATTCCACACAGAAACTGTCAAGTACAGGAACAGGCTGAAGTGATGGAGTCCCCATCCCTGGAGGTTATTTAAAATCCGGGCAGAGGTGGTGCTGAGGGACATGGATTAGGGGTGGCTTTTGTCAGCGTCGGGTTGGACAGGAATAGTCTGAAAGGTCTCTTCCATCCTGGACAACTCTGTGTGAGCAGAGGGAGGAGTAGCCCAGTCCCCGGGCGGTGAGGGACCTATAGGCCGCGCCGGGAGCTCCCTGACTGCCGGGCGTGGTGGCGCACGTCTGTAGTCCCAGTACGTTGGGAGGCAGAGTCCGCTGGATCGTGGTCCCGGGTTCGCGGCTGCAGTCCGACCATTACGAAGCAGGTGCCCCATGTTGCGGCCAGCATCACGGTAGCGGTGAGAGAACCCCCCCAGGGCTGAAAGGAGGGGTGCCGCGGAAGTGTTAAGGGGAAGCCGGGGCTGACCCCCGATGCGGAGCGGGTTGAGGTTTGTGAAAGTTGCAAAAAACGGCCGTCCGCAGTCGGAGAGAGTCAGGGCTCCCGTGCTGGTCGCCAGCATGGCCGCGCCTGCCAGAGTGTGGCGCCTGTATCCCGGGCCTGGGTAACCCAGCGAGACGCGGGCTCCCCTTTTGGTTTTTTTTGTCCCGCACACTACCGCCTCCTACCGACCCCGCTCTGCGCATGCGGGAGGCGGAGCGAGCCCAGCAGGCGCTGGGTTGGAGCGAGGCGGTGGCGGCGCCATGAAGTCCCGCTTCAGCACTATCGATATCCGCGCCGTGCTCGCCGAGCTCCGGCTGAGGTACTGCTTCACTTCCCCTTCCCAGCCCTCCCGTCCCCTCCGCTGCCCGGTCCGATCCCCTCAAAGAGCGGGGCCCGGCCCGCTCGGTAGCGTCTCTCTCACCTCAGAGGCGGCCCGGCCTGGCCCGGCGGGGCCCGGCCCTGCCGCCGCACCGGGGCAGCGTGAAGGCGCAGCCCGGCTGTGAGGCGCCTCTCGGCCGTGGGGCAGCGCAGGGCCTGTCTGGTGCCGCCTGAGCGACCCCCCAGCATGCTTGCTCCCACAGAGTCCCCTCTGCCTTGTCACACCGTCGGGGAAGGCCTGGTCCTCCTGTCCCCTCATCCCCATCACTGATGCTGCTCCTGCGCCCCAGCCTCTCCCCTGGGGAGCGATTGAGTGCTCTTCTGTTCCCCTTCGCGTGGGGAAGGTGCTGTGGCCCATCATCTGCTCTCCCACCCAGCTGAGAAGCTCTAACGCTCCTCACATCCCTGCCCCATGGAGCTCTGATACCCTTCTTGGTGTGTCCAGGGCAATCTGGACAAAACAACAATGAAACTGACCCGCCCGGGCCATTTTTGTGCTTGTACTGGGAATACTGGTGCCCCATGCTGGCAGAGGGCTCCCCAAGTGATGCAGAAGTTAGCCCAGAGGAGCAAAGACCTCCAGTATAACCAGTAAATTTTGCATCCCTGCCATAAAAAGGATCTGTCAGCCTGGCTTCCATCCTGTGCTGGAGATCCACAAGCCGTTTGGTTCCAGCTGGGGTCTCTGCAGAGGCTGTTCCTCCTTCAACTTGTTTAGCTTTTTGCCTTTAATCCATTAATAGCAATTTCTCCATCTCTTGGTTGCTCAGCTTCCAGCTCATTCCATTAATCTCTCTTTGCTGCCTCTTCGGTTAGTGCTTGGTAGTTTATCGTAATTTGCACTTCTGTTTATTTTAATTATCACTGGGATCTCTGCAGCCACTTGTGTGGTTTGTGTTTGTGTCATATTCTCCAAAGTATGTATTTTCTTTTTGACAGCTTACTGGGAATGAGAGTGAACAATGTTTATGATGTGGATAATAAGACGTATCTTATTCGCCTTCAAAAGTAAGAACTTCTTTAAATTTCTTTATGCTGTTACGGGAACTAGACTTTTTGTACGTATGCCATTTCTGTTGACAGATGTGTGGCTTTTCTGACTAATTTCCAGTGGAATCTTATTGTTCTTTGATAAAATGCTGTTATTTTAACCTGGGAAGTTCCTGGGAGATAGTGTGAAATGCTAGAGAAAATATACAAAAGGCCAGAAATGTTAGTGTAAAACCACACAATTGTGATTGTTTCGGTTTTTGTGGGGAGGGAAGAGAGGAGTTAGTGGAAAGAGGTGCAGCTCTTGGTGAGTGATACCAGTGCCCAAGTGGGAGGTAGGACTCGTGTCCTGTCACAACCCTGGCCACTCCAGTGGTGTCGGAGAGGGACCCTTGCCTCGTCTGCCTGCCTCCAGTTGTGTTGGCGAACTTCTAACCCCGTTACTTGCCACTAAGTCTGTGTTTTGTTCCCAGACCAGACTGCAAGGCCACGCTGCTGCTTGAATCCGGTATCCGCATTCACACGACGGAGTTCGAGTGGCCGAAAAACATGATGCCATCGGGCTTTGCAATGAAGGTAACCTAACCTGCAGTTTCTTTTTAATAAGGTGGCCAGATGTCAGAAAGCAGCGTTAATGTTCTGTTCTCGGAGTCAGAAGGAAATAGGGGAAGGATCTGGGACAGAAGGAAACAGTGGAAGGATTTGCCTGGTGGGTCCTCATCGAGTGGGTGACTGAAGACACGGGAAGAGCAAATGCGGGGTCACATTGTAGACATTCAGTGCCTGAAACAATGAAAATTTTGAATTTATGAAGACCAATATTAATTTGCTGGACATTTTCTGGACCACCTTTTGGAATTTCACTCAGTCAAATCCTCCTCATTCCAGTTGGATTGTCCAAATTTTTAGGCCCTGGATGTTAATAGTGTCCTGCTGTTCAGTCTGCTGGACTTTGAGGCCTCAGATCTTGCTGCAAGCTGTTGAGCTGTGTTTCTGCAGGTGGATCTGCAGGGATTCAGCCCGTGTGGTGGCTCTGCTTAGCCCACCACCTCTGGATGCGGCCTCAACGATACTAGAAATAAGTTCTTTGCTGTGAGGGTGGTGAGAGCCTGGCCCAGGTTGCCCAGAGAAGCTGTGGCTGCCCCATCCCTGGAGGGGTTCAAGGCCAGGTTGGATGGAGCTTGGAGCAACCTGGTCTGGTGGGAGGTGTCCCTGCCCAGGGCAGGGGGTTTGGAACTGGATGATCTTTAAGGTCCCTTCCAACCCAAACCACTCTGTGATTGTGTGACTCAGCAGAGATTGCGCAGGGTGGCTTTCCAGGTCATACATGGATGCAGGGATAATCCTGGCTGGCTGTGTAAAATAAACCCTTTGAATTTTAACCAACTGCTCATTTGTTGAGCTAAACAAGCAGCAGGTTTCAATGGCAAAAATGGCTCAATGTTAAGAAGCTGGAACAATTATGTGAAGTATAAATATCAAGGTATTATTTTGCTAAGAGCTGTCTTGTCTCTGTATTGCAAAGATCAACATCTTTACCCTGACGGTATCTGTGTTAAGTAAGAAGTGGTCGGTGTCAGGGGAGCGATCTGTCACTAACAATACGTTTCAGTATAAAATACCTCAGGCAGGTCTGTTTGTGTCACCTCACAGACACCTTCTCCATTATTTGCAGTGCCGAAAGCATTTAAAGACCAGAAGACTCGTCAGTGTCAAACAGCTGGGTATAGACAGAATCGTGGACTTCCAGTTCGGAAGCGACGAAGCTGCGTATCACCTGATCGTTGAGCTGTACGACAGGGTGAGTGCAAAGCTCCCGGCCTGTCCTCGGCAAAGCAGGGCACGGGAGCACGGCCTTTGCTGATGGTCCCCTGTCCCGTGCTGGCAGGGTAACATCGTCCTGACAGACTACGAATACGTCATTTTAAACATCCTGAGGTTTCGCACGGATGAAGCGGATGACGTCAGGTTCGCCGTTCGGGAGCGGTACCCGGTCGACAGCGCAAAAGCGCCTGCACCTCTGCCAACCTTGGAAAGGTGATTGTTTTTAGATGGTGTGTATATCCCAATAAACCCAAATTACTTGGAACTCTGAAAAGCAGCGTGTCTTTGGGTAAACTTTTCACATGTCACAAGCTGTTTGGCACTTCTGGTTTTTTTTTTAAAACTGAAAATGTTTTGTAGCTTCTAAGCAATGCAGTGTAGTCTTAAACCCCAGTGGAATGACAGCTCCCCGTTATCTTTTGTAGGTTAACTGAGATAATATCAAACGCACCCAAAGGGGAACAACTGAAGAGGGTTCTTAACCCACATCTTCGTAAGTAATTGTGTTTCATTAGAAAAATGAAATGGGGTCGATACACGGTATGTTTAGATGATGCCGAAAATGAGAACAACTTCAAGCAGGGTTTTTTTGTTTGTTTGTTTTGGATGTTGTGTCTGACAGCCTGCTGTTAGGTATGCTTGAAAAACGACAAAAGCCCTAAGCCTTTGAAAACAGTAGAGTGTTTTTTTGGTTCTGAGCCACCTGCACGAAGAGGTGAGCCTTGCTGGGATCCTGCTGTGAGGAGGACCTGAGAGTAGCCCTCTTGGAGCTCTGACTTTTTGTCCAGTGTCTTGTCTTTAGGGGTACCAAATAGGAGATGTAAGTGTACAGTCAGGGCAAGGATGTTGTTAGGAAGTGGTTGGAATCTGCCAGCGCTGCCAGTCCTGGAACAGCTTCTCTGGTAGCCAGGCAAAGCAACTTGTGCCTCAGTTTTCCTGACCACAGAAGCAAATTTGACTTGTGTGACGTGGTCAGAACACGTGTAGTTTATGCTCCTGATTTGGCAGGGTTGATCAAGCACAGGATTGCCTGGCAGATAGTCCTGTGAAGCATAAATCACATAATTTACAGACATCAGCATTAATTTTCCCATTTCTTGATTCTCTTTTTCACTGTCATTGTCTCTCCCTCTTGTTCCACCCAGGTCTCCTCCTAAATAAACAACCTGCTGCTAATTACCTTCCACCACTGGTCCCAGTTTTGCTGTATCTCTACCCAAATTTGGTGTTTCTGACACTGTTATCTGGGTAACCTTGGCCTTACATGGCGTTACTGATCTGATTTCCCAGACACTGCAGGCCTGGGGAAGCTCCACTCTCTGAAAGGCCCACAGTTCAGTTACCCTGTGAGTTTGGCAGTTTCTCACCCAACTTCTCCTTCGCCACCTGTGAAACCCCCCCCCCCCCC
>VXBJ01002455.1:545447-560114 GCA_013400055.1 Nycticryphes semicollaris
CTCCTGCCACTTTTCCTAATTTGTGCCACTTCTCCCTCTGGCAACCATCACTTCCAGCAGTTTCTAATGGTTTTGTGTCTGTCATTCCTCACATCCTGGTCAATTAGCTTAACCTCAGGCCAGCGCCACTTGGGTGTATGTTGATCAGCACAGGCCCCAGAGGAGGTCCCTGTAGAGCTTGGCTTTCCTTCCCAACCTCCAACTTGACAGTTTATTCCTCCTCCCTGTATCTTGTTTTTCAGCCACTTTTTAATCCAGACAGGGGCCGTCCTGTCATCCCTATCTTGCTTCTCAGTCTTTAAGCATCTTTGTAGGCGCTTATATATCTCTTTTCATTTGCTCCTTCTCTGCACCTCATTCAAATGAGGCTGCATCTGTTTCTTTTGTCACTTATGTGTCACGTTTGGCTTTGCTGGCTTTTTTCCTAGTTCTTTATTTGGAGTTACAGAGTTTGTATGGCGTCACCCTTTGTCATACCTTATCCCAAGCCCTTGTTGGGTTTCCTACACTCTTCAGTTCAGAAACATTCCTACCCCCTTTTAAATGTGAAGGCTTCATTCCATTTTGGCCGTCCTTCCTCCACATCCTCGCTCTGTCCTCAACCTCTCCTGGTTCCAGATGACCTTAAGCATCCTTAAGTTTGTAGGAACGCGTGAGCTGAGACCCAGCTGTGAGCATTTCTGAGAGGGCCACTGTGGGAGTGTCCTGGTCATCAGCCCTCCCTGGAATCTGCCTCCTGAATTCGGGAGCACATCTCCCTCCCGCTCCCCAGCTTCTCTGAGGATTGGCTCTAGTGTCACAGCTCTCGTCATTTCAGTGTCAATACAAATATAATTGGGAATGTTTTCTACAGATGATCCTTTTTGGTTTTTAACAGCGTATGGAGCCACTCTCATTGAGCATTGCCTTATAGAAGCTGGATTTTCTGGTTATGTCAAAATAGATCAGCTCATGGGAAGTAAAGGTAGGTAGGAAATAATATTTTAAAAGCTGTACTCTATATATGGAAATTTTTATGTCTGTGTCATATTTTTTTTTTCCAAAGAGGTAAGTAGTTCTTAAACTTATAGTTCTGACCATGTGGTTATATGTTTTAAAACTGATAGGTTGGGGACTAACTTTGTTCACATTAAAGCTCTCGAATATTGCATATATTGGAGATGAACCACTAGACTCCTCCTGTAGTCTATGTGGCTTTATACTGAGATACCACCTGACACATCAGGTGAATTCTGGCTCTGACAAGGGATGTTTCACAAGAATCCCATATAGAAGAGTTGGCATCAAAGTCTTCCTTTATCTATAGCAGACACAGTGGGAATTTAATAAAGTAGCAGCTTTACATTTATTGGGAAATTATGGATTCGAGTAGCTGTAAAGTCAGAATAGATTTTTCTGCAGTCTTTTTTTTCCCCCTAAAGTGCTAGCATTTGTGTGGTCTCTCTTTTTTTTTTTCCTGAAACTTGAATAATTACTTACAAGTACCTACAATGATTTTCTTATTAAAAATTACCCAAATATCAAATGCGTACCGAGGCCCCTGTTTAAAATGAACGGTATTTGCTGTGCTGAGGCACCAGGGGTAAAGGACGGCTGCTATTTGACTTTTGTGACGTGCTAAAATCCTTCTTACTGGGGTCAGGTTGGACCAGTTGCTTCAGGAGCAAAGTTGCTTGTGCCTTGTGTTGATCTGCTGTTGTGCTGTCTTTATACCGACGTATGGTTCTGTTCCAGGTGTTGTAAAATGTTCCTCTCCCCTCTCTCTTTAGAAAACACAGAAAAAGTGCTTGCTGCTTTAGAGAAAGCAGAAGAATATATGACACTCACTGACAACTTCAGTGGGAAGGTGGGTCTCAGCTGGGTGACGTGGTTGTTGATTATGCAGGAATTGCAGAAATGAAGTGGAAGGCAGGTATTTTTCAACACGTGTGTCCCTGGTCTTGCCAACTACAGATTTCATTCTGTGAGCTTGAGCTCCAGGTAGCGCTGGGGAATAAAATTTGCTTCCTTGCACGGGATGTGCAGCGATGAAATAGTTTACAAGACAAGCCAGGGGTCAGGGCTTTACTCAGTCAATCCCTTTGCTTCTGCCACAAGGTTTTCCTGCTAGAATGATTTACTGTCTCGGGCTGATCAGTAGGTTGACACCCAAAACTTGCTGCCTTGCCAAGATAAGGAGGGTCCTTTCCAGAGACAAAAGGCTGATGACGTATTTATATATTCTTTTAGGGTTACATCATCCAGAAGAGGGAGAAAAAGCCAAGTCTGGAACCAGATAAACCAGCAGAAGATATCTACACGTAAATATTTGAAGTATTTATTTCTTTTTCTACTAGTCTGCATAACATAAATTAGTTTTCAGGTGATAATATCAAATGTGTATTTTACAGATATGAGGAATTTCATCCTTTCTTGTTTTCTCAACATTCAAAATGTCCGTACTTGGAATTTGACTCATTCAATAAGGTACAGTGCTTTTGCTGATACTGTACTTAAGTGCTTTAATTGACTGATGCTAAAACAAGTAATTAAAATACAGTGCAGAAGTTGTTAATAAAAACATAATCCTTGGAAGAGATGATTAATTTTATGGATAAATGTTTTAGGCAAAAAAGGCCAACTAACCCGTGGCCTTCAGGCGGCTGCTGAGCGGTGTTGTCTTTATTTTATGAACTCAATTAGATCCTGTAGCTGAGGTACAGGACATGGCACTGAGCAGAGGTTTGTGGTGAACTCTAAAGGAGGTGGCTCTTTCCAGTCCTGGTCAAACTTTTTGTTAATGGAGAGTTCAGACGCTGAGTTATTGCTGGAGGCAAACAGTCCTCCCAGTCATCGCGTCTCTATTCTCCCGGTTACTACTTTGAAAGCTTCAGGCACCTGATTTAATATTTCCTTGTGCGTTGTCCTTCCTGGTCCTTGACTCGTTAACATCTGAAATCATTAACTGCGTGTTGTTCTTGACCTTGATCTCTGCAATTCCCATTTCACTTTCCTGCCCTGCTTCCTGGCTGAATTTGTGTCATCTCCTTCACAGCTCTGATGATATCAGCAACCTAAAATCTTCCTCTTCTTTTAAGTACAGTGTCTGACATCTTGAACGCTGGGAACAGTTCTCAGGCTTTTTTTATGTTTTATTTTGTGTTTCATTTTTAGTTTTTTGGGGGTTTTTTTGTTTTTTAAGTGATGTACTGAGGCAGCAGGAATTCAGGGTGGACAGGTCTGTCATGGCAGTCGTTTAATCTGACGAGCACACTGTGTCAAACAGCAGCTTTCTTGTCATCGTTTCTGAGCAAGAAACGTGGGCCATAGTTTGGCCTCTTATTTACTTGTGTGTAGCCCCTGGTTTGCAGCAGGACGTGTCCTTGAGTGTGTTGCTGAACTCCTCATGCGGGGCCAAAAGAGAGGAAGTTACTGAACCCTGCTTTAGCGTCTGTCTCTTCTTTTAGTGCTTTGCAGGCACCTCTCTGGAGTGGAGCCTCCTCTGTCTGCTGGTTGCTGGTCTAAGTTAGTGCAACCTGGAGGTTCTTAAAGCTGATTTTTCTCTTGCAGGCGGCAGACGAGTTCTACTCCAAGCTAGAGGGACAGAAAATCGACCTGAAAGCGCTGCAGCAGGTACGCTCTCATGCAAGAGTGGGGCAGCTGAGTTCGCTCTCTGACCTTCAAATGCTTCATTGGTTCATTTTGCTGGGGGTAAAGGAGGTGTCACTCCTTATTTCTGCAATGGAAACGCTGAGTCAGTGGTGGCCAGGATTTCAAGATCAGTTGGTTCTGCTTGGAATACAAATAATAGCATTAACCACAATATGTCAGAGACTCTGCATCTGTTACACCGGTGTATTTTTCTGTGCTGGAACCCTGTGTTGAATATCTTGCAGTGATGGATGAGGTGACAAGATGCCATTTGTATATATATTTTTTTCATCTTTCTTATTTTTGAAAGGAAAAACAAGCATTGAAGAAACTGGAAAATGTCCGTAGGGATCATGAGCACAGACTAGAAGCTCTTCAGCAAGCTCAGGTGAGACTGAGATTTTGGTTTTTAACTAAGAATATACGTAGTGTTTCTTGAGTCGTACCTGCTGATCTGCATTGCTGCAGTCAGCATTAGACCCCAGAATGAAGCCTTGTGTTGTCACTGGGCCCCCTGCAGCCCCTCAAGGACCCTGTGGGGCTCTGCAGACTTCTGAGCACTTTGAACTTCTCTCCCCAGAATTTCCTTGCGCGGCTCCTCTTGCAGGAGTTGAGTTGGGAATTGCCCTTGGCTCATTTCAACACTATTACAGAATCACAGAATGCTCTGGGGTTGGAAGGGACCTCTGGAGATCATCTAGTCCAACCCCCTGCCAGAGCAGGTCTCACAGAAATGTGTCCAGGTGGGGTTTGAATGTCTTCAGAGACAGAGACTCCACCACCTCTTTGGGCAGCCTCTGCCAGGGCTCTGCCACCCTCACAGGGAAGAAGTTCCTCCTCATGGTTAGATAGAACTTCTCATCTTCAAGTTTGTGCCCATTCCCTCTTGTCCTGTCCCTGGGCACCACTGAAAAAAGCCTGGCCCCATCCTCCTGACACCCACCCTTGAAGTATTTCTAGGTGTTGATCAGATCCCCCCTCAGCCTTCTCTTCTCCAGACTAAAAAGCCCCAAGTCCCTCAGCCTTTCNGCTCCACATATTCTTGGATTTCATCTCAGTATTAATACATTTAATTTTTAAAAAGAGTATTGCTGAGTGTGTGTTTAGCTTCAGTGGGTATAAACCTTTTGTTGTTGTTGTTGTTGTTGTTGTTTTCCTTAAGGAAGCTGATAAGATAAAAGGAGAACTTATAGAAATGAACTTGGAGATCGTGGACCGAGCCATCCAGGTGGTCCGCAGTGCCTTGGCCAACCAGATCGACTGGACAGAGATCGGAGCCATCGTTAAAGAAGCTCAAGCGCAGGGAGACCCCGTTGCAAACGCAATCAAAGAGTTAAAGCTTCAGACAAATCACATCACGATGCTGCTGAGGTAAGCAGGTTGTCAATCACCCTACCAGAACAGGCAGAACAGTGTATTTTTACGGGTGTATTTTTATTCAGCTTGTGCGTCGGGTAGTTAAATTACTCAGTTTTTCTTACAGCAGCGTGAAGGGAGCACAGTTCTGCGAGTGAAGAGGGATCCCTTCCTTTTTTGCTTTCAAAACTAATAATAATTTGGTTACTCTAATAGATTTGGGTTAGTGTTTTTAGAGCCTGAGTGTGTTCTAAACCACTGGGGGGTGTTCTAAAGCAGTAGAGATCCACAGCTCCAGGCTGTCGGGCAGCAGTTGTCTCCGATTTACACCTTGATCCAAAATTCACATGAGATCCAGCTGCTGCTCACAGCATCCCAGTGAGAGGCTGGTGGTTCCAGTTTGCTGCTGGTGAGCTGCACGTTTTGCTGCTGGTGCTTGTAGAAGTCCTGGTGAGAGAGCTGGCAGGGAGGGGTGTATGGAGTGTCTTTAATATCCTTATCAGACACTGTATCGGGATGCTAGGGGTGAAAAAGTGAGAATTTCTTTTTCATAGCTACAACTTTTTGGTAAGAAA
Source organism: Nycticryphes semicollaris (assembly GCA_013400055.1). NCBI lineage: Eukaryota > Metazoa > Chordata > Aves > Charadriiformes > Rostratulidae > Nycticryphes > Nycticryphes semicollaris. The sequence continues at coordinate 551,009 of VXBJ01002455.1, forward strand.
GCTGTCACGTGGCAAAGTTAATTTATGAATCTGTAGTTACTGGTTTCCAGGGATGTTAGTGTGTAGAAGAAACGTGTTTTCAGGGCTGAGTTCTGTGCTGGCAACTGCGTCATCAGTCCCTCTTCTCCCTCTGTCTTAGTGGTGAGTAGTGATCACTTCACTGATCAGACACTCTCAGTCAGCCCACCCCGTGCTGAAGGATGTGTCCTTGCTACAGAGGTCTGGAGATACATTTTCCCTTTATGAGCAAGGGTATTTTATGCTGCTGCAGCACTTTTTGCTGCCCACACTTAGTACAGCTGTATCAAGCAGGATTTAATATCCTGGTGAGAAGCAGATGCAAACCTAGCTCCTGTGTGCCCAGTGTACCTCTGGGAAAAGAGCCCAGCGGGTATTTCTTGGGGTTTTAAATCAGCACGTTGCTGTTCCTCTTCAGTGAGTCGATATGATGATGTAGCTGTTCTCTCTCCGCGCAGCGATCGTGCATAGAATGTCTTCTTTTTTCTCAGTGAAAGTAGGACTTCAGAACCATTCTTCATCTTTAAGCCTAGATTTTTCTCTAGGTTTTTGGGGCGGATGTGTGTCTTTTGATAGGAGAAATCGCCTTGGAAGATGTCACTTCCTTCGACTGGAAAATTTGGGCTCTTTAATCTTCTGCTTTTGTTCTCTTTTCTCTCCCAAACTTTGGCTGACTCCAAGACATACACAGGCTTCCTGGGCGTCCCAGGGCCTTCCTGCAGCTGCACAGTAAAAGGGGTTTAAGGGTTCTGTAGGCCATCTCCGGCCTTCATGAGGGAGTAGAAGAGTGCGTTGCACTAAGGGTAAAAAATAACCAGTTCTTTTAATCATACAATGTCATATGCTTTTCAGGAACCCATATATATTATCAGAAGAGGAAGAAGAAGAAGAAGATGCTGATTTAGAGAAAGAAGAAACAGAAGAACCGAAGGGAAAAAAGAAAAAGAATAAAAGCAAGCAGTTGAAGAAACCTCAGAAAAACAAGCCGTCGTTAGTTGATGTTGATCTCAGTTTGTCTGCTTATGCCAACGCCAAAAAGTAAGGTTTGCAGTAAATATGTCTTTGGTTGTAGAAGTTCATGTTTGCAGCCGACAGTGAAAGTGTCAGAGGAAGGGCTCTGTGTGTATCTTGTTAAAAGTAAAAGTTAGAAATAGGAATGGATGGTTTTGCCCTGAGCTCTAGGACATTTTCTTGGTCTGAAAGCAGTACCTCGCTGTTGCAGAGCTGCTGGTCTCTAGCTGTCACATTAAATTAATTCTGAGCACAGTTCTGCACAGGGACACAGGGATCAAAAGGGCTGCTTTTGCCACACACGAACCCAGACACGGTGCTCTGTCTTTCTGAGGAAGGGACAGGCTTCTTCTGGCTGCTTTTCTCAGGGGAAGACTAAGCTGAAGGTGTCTGCTGAAAAAAATAAGCTCAGAACAGAATGCAAATGTAGAAGCTGTAATAAGTATATTCTAAAAATGAGTGGATCTGCTGTGGTTTCAGATACAAACAAACTTGTGTATGGCAGGTACTACGATCACAAAAGACATGCAGCCAAGAAAACTCAGAAGACAGTAGAAGCTGCAGAAAAGGTATTTTTTTCTTTGGTTTTAGAAGAGCTTTAAAAGCAAAGGCCCTGTCAGTGATGAGTGGAAATTCATAACTTGGTCTAGACAGTCCTAATGAGACCTGAAAGTAAAAACCAACCAGGGTTGTTTAATTCTTGATTTTTATTCTTTACGCCGTGATACCAGGTGGATCACCTGGTTTCCACCAGTAGCTTTGTGAACATGTAAGAGAGTAGATACTGGTGCTTGGTGGAGATATTGACAGACCCATATTTTTGGAGGCAGGAGAGGAAAATCCTTATGATCAAAGAGCTCTTCAGAGGGGGGAGTTGTGCAGATTTTAGGATGGGTGTCTCACATGTGCACGGGGGGAGTCCTGGACTACGAATAGAGATACGTGGGGTTCACGCTCTGAAAAACTTCAGAGACATTTCCTGCCAACTTTCCTCCTGTTGGGTTATCAGTTTTGGGATTCCTGTGCCAGCAGACTGCCATGGGGTGATTTCTGTCTGAACAGGCGTTTAAATCGGCTGAGAAGAAGACGAAGCAGACCCTGAGGGAAGTTCAGACAGTTACCACCATACAGAAAGCCAGAAAGGTCTATTGGCAAGTACATTTTCATTGTCATCACCCAACACATTTAGAATGACTCTGTCAGGCCCAGTTTTCTTTAGCTTAGAAGTGGAGCTCGTTATCATTTCTAAGCGCTAACGCTTTGTATTGAGCCTTCTCAGTAGGTGCTGGCCAGGTCCTAGTAGTGCCTTTGCCTGGGAAAGTTCCTTTCAGTGCACGTGGATTTGTGGGGTTTGGGTTGTTTTTTTTTTTTTGCTTTTAATGTGACTGGGAATGTGGGCTTCATACAAATTCACTGTTACTTTCTGGCAGCTCTGTGAAATAGTAACAGTAGATTCGAGAAAAGTTTAAAAAAAAACCCCAAACAAACAACTCGACCCCGAAGCTTTTTATAGTCTAATAGTGGAATTATTAAAATAAAAATAATTAGGAGGCCGCTGAACTTTGTGGTAATGATACTTTATCTCTTTTATCTCAAAATATCGTTGGCAGAGATGCTGTATTTGTACAGTTTTGTGCCCCAGGCATATGGATGTGAAACTATTTACAGTGTCTTTTGTAAGGAGCAGATGTAGATGTTAGGGTGGATATTCTTACAGTTTGGTATATAAAAAAACAACCCCACCTTTGTAACATTCTGTTAGTTCCAGGTGTTTTTCACACAATGGATTGGTGTAATTTGGCAGGTTTGAGAAGTTCCTGTGGTTCATTAGTTCTGAGAATTACCTTATTATTGCTGGAAGAGATCAACAGCAGAACGAGCTGATTGTAAAGCGGTATCTTAAACCAGGTGAGGGTCTGCTTAAGCAGGAGTGTTTCGGGTTCTCTCTTGTTTTCCAGTTCCTTAAATGTAAAAGAATGACATGGGAAGGTCTGGCTGTTCTTAAGCTGGTTCATGGGTGTTGTCCATGGAGGTGGTGGGTTTGTGGTGGGAGGTGGACCTTCCAGCACTGTAGGGGGAAGAGAAGGTTGGACAGACTCCTGTGACCCGTGTAGTTGCCATCAGTGTGACTGATCCGAGTCTCCTCTTTTCCAGGTGACATATACGTGCACGCTGATCTCCACGGAGCCACGAGCTGTGTCATCAAGAACCCATCAGGTACCTTGTGCAGTGACTCGGGGAGCACGGGGACCTGGCAATCTCTGTGTTGCATGTCTGAGCCCAGCCTGACAAGCTGCCTCCTCCCCTCGCAGGGGTACCCAGCTCCAGCAGATGTTTCCCGTAGGATGTGAGAGGCATCGGTCCTTCCAAGACCAGGCTGGCTGCTTGCAATTGCTCAGCTCAGCTCCCGAGGGGAAGGGGTGATGGAGATGTGCTCACAGAGACAAGTGTTAGTCACTGGCAGAGGAGGAGGGCAAGTGCTTCCTGCTGGCCAGAGGGACTGGAGGTCTCCTGAGGCTTTGAGCGGTGGCATGCAAACAATAGGACAAGAGGAAAAGGCCTTCAGTTGTGCCAGGGGAGGTTGAGGATGGAGATTAGGAAAAATTTCTTCACCAAAAGGGTTATCAAGCACTGGAACAGGCTGCCCAGGGAAGTGGTGGAATCACCACCCTTGGAGATATTTCAAAGCTGGGCAGATGTGGTGCTGAGGGACATGGGTTTTAGTGATGGTTTCGTCAGTGTCAGGATGATGGTTGGACTCGATGGTTTAAGGTCCCTTCCAACCAGTTCTCTGATTCTGGGAGCAGTTTGGATGCTGACAGAGGCTGCTGGTCTCAGCAGAGAGGTGTTAAGGTGGTGTGATAGGTCTCAGGAGACCAGCTGGGCAAACCCTGCCTGTCCCCCTTCCTGGGAGGTGGTGGACATTGGCCTTGTGTTGTGAGGAGTGCACTTACCCCTGAGCTAAGGAAGGAGCCACAGAGCAACTGGCTTCAGCTTCTGTTGGGGCGCTGCAAAGAGCATCTGCTGATGCTGCTTCTGCTCTGCCCATCCCACCTTCAAGCCTTGTTTTCTCTGCCCAGGGTTCTTGGGGAGCTCAGGCACTGGATTAGGGCACGTGTGGAAGTTGGAGAATTTTATGTGTTGTGCGTGGATCACGTTCACCGAAGTGATGGGTGTTCCTTTGTAGGTGAACCCATCCCTCCACGAACCCTGACGGAGGCAGGCACCATGGCCTTGTGTTACAGCGCTGCCTGGGATGCCCGTGTTGTCACCAGTGCTTGGTGGGTCTCCCACAACCAGGTAAGGACACTCCTGAGTGAGCTTTGCAGGTGGAACATGTGGAGGAGCCCGGTGTGTGACTGCAGACGGAGTGTCTCTGTGTGTGGGAACTGATGGATGCCGTTCCTTGTGGGTTCTCCCTGGCTCTGCTGCTTTTAGGGCTGGGGTGAAGGGGTAACCTCTGATATGATGTGCAGATGAGAGAGGACATGCTGCAGGCTGGGCTTCTTACTAACAGAGGGGAAGAACTTTTACTGAAAATGAAGTTTTAATTTGCCTGGAGAGTTGGGCAGAGAGGAACGAGATAAAATACAACCCCCTGCACCCAGACAGGTTGGGAACTGACCTGCTGGAGAGCAGCTCTGAGGAAAAAGACCTGGGAGTCCTGGTGGACAACAGGATGCCCAGGAGCCAGCAATGGGCCCTGGTGGCCAAGAAGGCCAGTGGTATCCTGGGGGGCATCAGGAAGAGTGTGACCAGGAGNTTTGAGGGTGTCAGAGCCCTGGCAGAGGCTGCCCAGAGAGGTGGTGGAGTCTCCTTCTCTGGAGACATTCGAAACTCACCTGGACACGTTCCTGTGGGACCTGCTGTGGCCTAGATGATCTCCAGAGGTCCCTTCCAACTCCATATCATTCTGTGATTCTTTCAGTTGGGTTTCTAGCTTGTGTATGAACTGCAGTCTCACTGAGCTTCCAGTCAGCTCAAGTGTAAGGGTGGAGAGACTACATTAAATAAAGGCTGTGGTGCCTTTAGTGTTCTGATTTCCTCAAGAACCCAGTTCCTTGCTCAGGGCTTCTAAAACCTGGTGCCAGTAACGTGTGATGGAGTTGAAACATCTCTTAGGGAAATACTCTGCGGAGGAGAGGAATAACCCCTCAGAAACAGAGTCCTCCTGCAAACTGGTCCCACGAGTTAAAAATGCAGCTTGTTTGAGTGTTGCTTTTGTTCCTGCTGTTGTTACACGGTGCTGACCTTCGGTGGCAGATGCTCTTCATGGTGTGTCGTGATTTCTTTTTTAGGTTTCTAAGACTGCACCCACAGGAGAATACCTCACTACTGGAAGCTTCATGATCCGAGGTGAGACGCAAAGGAAGGGTGTGAATTTGACTTTAGGCATTTTTTCCCAGAAGGTGCTGACCTTTCCTGCAGTGGCAGCCACCTGAGCTGCCCCTTCACCCTCACAGATCCCCCTCTTTCTCCCCAAAGTCTCTTCTGAGGGGTTTAGGCTGACTATCAGGCAGCTGCAGCAGCATTTCTAGCTGAGGCCCTGGGCAGAGGATCGTTAGCTAAACTGCTTTTGAGTTTCTCCTGCTGTCATCCAAGAGACAGAACCAGCCCCAGTGGTGGCCCAAAGCCTCTAATAGAAATGGATTTTGAAAACACATCCTGTAACGTAGCTCTCAAACTTCCTCTGAGGATCTGCCTTTGGTTTTTCCAGGGAAGAAGAATTTTCTTCCGCCTTCGTACCTGATGATGGGCTTCAGCTTCTTGTTTAAGGTACCGCTTCCTCCGCGCGGCTTCTGTAATTGAGCTGGAGCCGTAGGAGGCTTATTTTCTGGGTCTTGCTTATCAGTCTGTCCCCAATTACTTCTCTTCCCGCTGGGACCAATCCTGTAAAACGCTACTGGCTGAAAATGGCTCTGCTTTCATTTCCATTTCCCCCCGGTGTGCACTGTCTTCATGTAACACAAACAAGACACCACGAGCGTTACTGCTCCTGCTGGGTTTTTATACCAGCTCTTGGCTGAAGCCTTTGTGTGAGTCTGCTGGTGTGGGTTTAAATGTGCTGGTTTGGTTTCCTTGCCTTGGGAATGACACAAAAATATAGTAATAAACAAACAAAAAAAAAAGCATTGAAAGGGAAAGACTAAATCTGAGCCAGGCCTTCTCTGAACGGGCAAGTGACCGTCACTGGAGCTGCTGCTGGCCTGACCTAGAGGCTCCTCTTGTCAGGTGGATGAAAGCTGCGTTTGGAGGCACCGAGAAGAAAGGAAGGTCAAAGTGCAGGATGAGGATCTGGAAACGGTTTCCAGCAGCGCCGGTGAACTGGTGGCCGAAGAAGTGGAGCTCTTAGGTAGAGTGGGTGCGACTGGGGCGCTGAGGGACGGGGCTGATCGGGGTTTGGTGTTTGTTTCTCACGTAAACGGCGTTTTTCTCCCCGGTGTGGCCCAGAAGGAGGAGACAGCAGCAGCGAAGAGGAGAAAGCGGAGTGTCAGGAAGCAGCGGAGGACGTGGAAGCCACATCTGAGAGTCAGCGTGACGAGGGCATTGCAGACCTTGACCAGGGTGGAGGAAAGACATCTCCTGCCCCAGAAGGTGACTCCGAAGAGGAGGATGGAGAATCTGAAGAAGAAACGCAACAACCAGAGTCAAAGAGCGAGGTGAAGGAGGAAGAGGTGAATTACCCAGACACAACAATCGACCTGTCACATCTTCAGTCTCAAAGGTAAGTGGGGAACCAGCTGTGCTTCTCGGCAGCGTGGGCACTTACACACACGCTCCTTCATCCCTGCTATTCCCTGTTTTCACCTGAGCTTCCCTGGAGCACCACGCACTGAATTTGCTCCTCGGGAGGTGGCTGGCCCCAGTTTTTTTTCCAGAGCTGTTTGGGCTTGAGAACATTGAGTCGAGGGTTGTTTCTGCTGGTGCTGGTGCCGCGTTAATGCTCCACGAGTGGCTGTGAGATGAGCTCATCTCCCCGTTGTCCCTGGAAATGGCACTCCTGAGAGGGTGGGGGGGAGTTGGGATCCAGTGGGTGGAAGCAGAGGGCTGTGCAGGGAATACCGCAGCCGAGCAGGAACATCGGGGGGTCCTTTAGCACACGCTGTACCCGGCCCATCTTCGTGGCTTGTTCTTGTGTGTGCATGAGACGAGCTGGCAGAGATCCCATGACTTGTTTTGTAACTGAATCCCTTTTCCATTCACCAAAACTGGGATTTTTGAGAACTAGAAAGGCAGAAAAGCTGTGCAACCGATGTCTGGGCTGTGAAGGTGCCTCCGTGGTTGAGCCGCTCTAGGTCTGGTGATGAGCTCCATATTGATCTCCCCACAGATCCCTGCAGAAAATCACCCCCAAAGAGGAAGAAGAACCCAACCTGGTAAGGTTCCAGCTCAGATGTTTGGCAAAGAGTAGTGTGAGCTGCCATGGGACAGGGTGTGCTCTAACTGCCTTTCACTTGAACTTAGAGTGACAGCAAGGCCCAGGGGCGAAGGCATCTGTCTGCCAAGGAGCGGAGGTGAGAACCTCTCCTCTGTGTTTGCACTGACCTGGATCCCTCCTGCTCCCCTCTTCCACCCCCCTCACCCAGGACCTGAGTGCAGGGAACATCTTGCACCTCCCAGTCTGAGCTGGTCTGTGCCCATTGTCCGTCCTGTGTTTCCAGTGTGGGTCCTGCCCATGGGATGGTGGCTCCTGTCCTTCGGGAGCACCGGTACTGTTAAGCAGTGTTGTTTTTCCTGGGCTTGAGAGGTTTTACTGGGGAGGGGTTATTTCCAGTGCTGCAGGTGGCCTCCTAGCCCCGTGGCAGGGAAGCAGGGTGGCAATTTTGGCAGGAGAGAGGCAGCCTCTCTTGTCCCAACAAGAGGCAGGGTATCAAGTGATCGTTTTCCTTAGAGAAATGAAGAAAAAGAAGCAGCAAAACGACTCTGAGAACTCGGAGCTGCCCGAAGAGAAGCAGAGAGAGATGGAGACGCAGCCTCCCCCTGCTCCCAACACCAATAAGGGGGCGCTGCCCCCCCAGCCCATCAAGCGGGGCCAGAAGGTAGGCAGGGACCAGGGTTCCCCCTGGGTTGAGCCATTGCCATGTGAAGTGTGGACAGAAATAGCAGGTTCCTGTGAGGTGTCCACGTCCACCTTGTGGTTCTAAACTCTTGATGCTGCTCTTGGTGGTTTCGGGCTGATGGTGCTGGTCCTCACTGAAACCACCGTCTCTTGGGTTACTGGTGAGCTGCTCTGAAAGAGGGTCAGGAGTGCGTGTGGGGTCAGCATCGAGGTGTTTGTGGATGGAAAACCTCAGCCAAAGTCAGTGTTTCTGAAGATGTTGGTGTGTTTTCTTCTGCAGAGTAAAATGAAGAAGATGAAGGAGAAGTACAAGGACCAGGACGAGGAGGACCGGGAGCTCATCATGAAGCTGCTGGGGGTGAGCCAGAGGAATTCCTCCTTCCCCCTGTCTCTTGTGTTGCTGGCTCTGACCACCTCTGTGTGACCACAGTCTGCAGGGTCCAACAAGGAGGAGAAAGGGAAAAAAGGCAAAAAGGGGAAGATGAAAGAAGAGCCAGCAAAGAAGCAGCAGCAGCAGAAAGCCAAGGCTGCGCGTCGCGGGGCTGGAGGGGCCAAGGAGCCGTTCCCAGCGGGAGTCCTGCTGCACGAGTCGCAGGATCCAGCCCTGGAGGAGCAGCAGGACGAGAAGGTGAGCAGGACATCCACCTCTCCTCTCCTCTCCGTGCCTCTGTCCCTTCTCCCCTTCCGCCCTGGCTCTCCTGGCACCACGTAGCTCTGTGCTCCCAGGGATGCTGAGCAGTTTTGGGGCACAGTGGAGGACACGGGGCCTGATGCCAGGGCTCTGGGAGTGTCAAGAAGCAGCAAAATCCCCGCAGTGATCTCTGTGCAGGCTGCGTTCCCAGCACCGCTGGGGAGCTCCAGGCCTTGGCTTTGCTTCAAAATAAGTTACATTCTCTTCGTGGTGAGAACGTGGCTTTGTGTGTACCACTGGTAGAAGAATTTATTTTCTCCAGGGGCTTGGGGGGGAGCCCCACCTCGAGTGCTGTGTCCAGTTTTGGGCCCCTCACCACAAAAAAA
>VXBJ01002455.1:560215-622802 GCA_013400055.1 Nycticryphes semicollaris
CCCAGACAATTCTATGATTCTATGAAAAACGCAGTCGTGTGCGTTCATTTCAGCTCTGATGTCTCCTTTGTTCCTCTGTACAGGAGGAGCAAGACCAGGATCAGCCAGCAGTGGAGGTAAATGCTCGTCTGTGAAGTTCTGATGAGTGCTGAGGAGAAGGTTTCACTCCTGCTGGATGCCATGGAAACCCCCTCCCAGAGCAGCCCCAGACCTCTGGCTCTGCTGTCACAACCCCCTTCTTGCCCAAGACTGTTAGAACCCAGATTTATTGCAATTTCTAAAATCCCCCCCAAAACCTCTCTGACCTTCCCCCCCCCTTGCACGTCCCCTTTAGAAATTAGAGGGTGGCCACGTTGAAGTGTGTCCCCTGCCTTGGCAGCCCCTGGTGACGGTGGCACTGGGCTGGAGGATGGCACTGTTAAGCAGTGTTGTTACACCACCGTGCGGGGCGAGTTCCTCGTTAGCCCAGGAGTTTATTTACATATAAGATTGCTTCAAAGTTTGTGTAATTACAGGCTGTGGGTGTCGCCCAAGGCTGGAAAGAAGTAGGTTTCTTTAAATCCTTTCATGAGGGAGGGTGACGGATGTCGGGAGGGGGAAGAAGCTTCTGGTGGAGGCCGTGAGGTTGTAATTTGAGGGTCCTGTTTGGGTCACTCGAAGCCAAACCTGTTCTCTTGCAACTGATGGGATTTTAGTCACCGCAGCTGGTCAGCCAAGACGGCAGGTTTGGGGTCTCAGTGCCCGTGAAGCGAGTGATAAAGCTGAATTTGGTGCTTTTTGGTAACGCCATCACAGGACGTGGCACAGGGGACCTGCTGCGTCAGTTGAACTGGGAGACCCTTTGGTCTCTGCCCCCCCCGCTCCCAGGGAAACGGGGCGGAAGGGGCTGGAGAGAGGGACATGTCCCCTTTGTCCCCTCAGGAAGGCGAGGCGCTGCTGGACACCCTGACGGGCCAGCCCCACCCCGAGGACATCCTGCTCTTCGCTGTCCCCATCTGCGCTCCCTACACGGCCATGGCCAACTACAAGTGAGTCCTGGTGCCTCCCGTGGGCAGGGGGTGGCTGTGCCTGGGCACCGCTCACCCGGCCCTTTCTCTTCTGCAAGGTACAAAGTCAAGCTCACTCCGGGCACCCAGAAGAAGGGAAAAGGTACCGTGTTAAAGCGCCCGAATCCTTCTCCCTGCTCCATCCCTTCCACCCAGAACATTTTCATGTATTGTTTGGGGTTTTTTTTTCCTGGTTTGGGTTGTTTTTTTTTTACAGCTGCCAAGATTGCCTTGCATAATTTCATGCAATCCAAAGAAGCTACAGTGAGAGAGAAAGATCTGTTCCGCAGCGTAAAGGTGACTCATTTCTATAGTATTTCTCTCCTGCAAACCCAACAGGCAGTAGCAGAATGTCCATGAGGGCCATTCTGGGGGGTAAATACTTCCAAAATCAAAGTCTCCTAATGCTGCTTTTGGTTTTTTTTTTTAAGCAGTGTTGTTTGTTCTCAGTACTCCTGGGGAAAACATACTTCAGCTGGGGAAAAAAAAAGAATAAAACCATTAAAAATGGAGCCTGACGTGTAGCGTCGGGCCTTCGGTTCCTGTGTTGTGTTCCTCCCGCTCCAAAATAGCCTGTTGGGCAAAAATACCACCTCCCAGAAAGTCCTCTAGTTTTGGGAGGGGAAATTCCCCCCGGGGGAAGGTGTCCTCTCTCTGCTCAGCCAGGACTCAGCCCAGCAAAGTGCACTTTTCTTCTGCTTTTCTTCTCATTTCCTTCTCAAATTGAGCCCTCCGGGGGAAAGGGCTGGGGACTTGCTGTGACCTCCAAGGGAACAGGGAATCGCCGGCCCAGGCGAACGGAGCCGGAGTGTGGGAGCTGCACAAAACCCCATTAAGTCTTTAATTGATAAAAAACCAGCTCAAGAGCCTGACATCAACCACCTTTCCTCGGGGGGCGGAAAACACCAGCACAAACGGGCCCATCCCACGTGGGAGTCGGTGGGGGAGAAGGAGGAAGATCTTCCTAAAATGCTTTTCTTTTGCGTTCAACTTCTCATCCGTCATGTTTTACAGGACACCGATTTGTCAAGAAACATTCCTGGGAAAGTGAAAGTCTCTGCACCTCATCTCCTGAACAGGAAAAAGAAGTGACTCCGGACTCGGGGTCGCGCAGTCGGAATCCAGCACCTGCAGCCAGGACGGACGGACGGACAGAGCTACCCTGGCTGCCCTTCACGTCACTGCACTGAGCTTCCACAGTGGCTGGAGGAGGAGGAGGAGGAGGAGGAGGAAGCTCCTGCATCGTGGTTTAGGGGGGACTCTTTAACAACTCGATACAAATAGCATAAAATCCTGCGAGCAAAGGGCTGGCGTTGGCTCCGTGCTGTCACCTCTGGCTCTTTGTCCTTTCGACGCCGGAGCCGAGCGCTCCCTCCCCGGCTGCTGGGCAGGGCCCTGCCGGGATTTGCTTCAGCAAAACTCTTCCCCTCTCGCTTTCCCTGAGGGGGACTGGAGTTTTCGGTGCAAAATGCTTCATCTGAGAAAAGGCAGAATTCGGTTTATTTCCCCCACCCACCCAAAAAAACGGGCTGGCAGGGGGTGGGAAGTGCCTTCCCAGCGCCCTGTCCCAGCAGCGCAGCCCAACAGCCGGGAATTAGGGCCTCTGTGGAGGTGAGGAGCGGAGCCAGGAGGAGCTGGAGGGTCAGAATAAACCCCCGTGGGCTTGTGCCGGCACCTCCTGGAGACGGGAGACCCCCACTCTGAGGGGCTGCACCCCTAAACTCCGGCCACAGCTAAAGCTCCCCCAGGAATTACAGCACAGGAGTTATGTTATTCTACAAGTCACACTTTTTTAATTATTTGTTGTTTTGGATTTGAGGACAGCTTCAACATGATTTCACCCCTTCCCCACAGCAGCAACAGCTTGTTCCTTGTCCCTGATGTCACCTGCTGGGGCCGAGTCGGCAAAGGCAGGCACCGACCCCATCCCCCTGCGGGGCTGACGTCCCTGGGGCTGCTGGGGCTGTAGCTCCCACTTCAGCCAACAGGCTGGAGCATTTTTCACTTACACCCCTCAGGGCAGAACATCTGCTGCCCGAGGTTCACAACTGAAGTTACACAACATAAAGGAGTTCAGGGTAAAACAAAACCAAACCAAACCCACCAACTCAAACCCACCAAAGAACACTGGAAGGACAGACTCATCGACTCGGACACCAATGTACAAATCTCCAAATCCTGCTTTTTTCTGCCCTTAAGCATTTGTGGCAAAAAGGTTGAAGCGGTTCCCAAACGCTGTATGGACCAAACTGGGGGCTGTGCACCCCCCCCTCAGCCATCCACAGCAAACTCTCCTCTTCCTGGGGTGTCCCCAGGGACTCCTGAGGGCTCCACCCCCAGGATTTCCCCGCGTTCCCACCACCCTGGGTGTGGACAGAACCCAGGCCTGGTTTTAGCTTCGGCAGAGGCTGCGTCTCCACTCGCCTTAAATACATTTATTGCAGACAACCATCTTGACACAAAAATAGGTTCTCTCTAGGCCATTCACATGCAACTTAAAAGGCAAGAAGCAACTACCTACCACACTAGGGCTATTTAATCCTATACAAGTGTAATGTTTTGCCGGGCTCCGTCAGGTTATCGCATCCTGGAGCCGCTCCCGGGCGGGCACCGGCCACCCCAGGGCTCAGGAGCCCGAGGTGTTGTTGCTTCCGAAGCGCTGATTGACGCTGTGCAGCAAGTGCTTGGGGAGACAATTCCAGGAACTGGCCAACCTCTCCTTAAAGCAAATGACAGCTTCCAGGCACAGCCTGGGGAGGGGGGAAAGAGGGACACGGGGCTGGAATTAGCACCAGGGCTGCGAGGGAAGCTCATTCCTTACAGCAAGGGTTTGTTCTTGGTGGCACCAAAGGCCTTGCTGATGGGAATCTTGCCCCATCCTCTCAAAAACTGGGTGTTTTCACGTGTTTCAGGGACATAAACACATCTAGTGATAGAACCTGGTGCTGCTCAGATGGAGGCGCCGCAGTTTAAGGGCAAAGTCTGTCTTTTCTTACCTTACGAGAGATCTTGGTTGTAGAGAAAAGACAAGTATTTCATTACTGTGAGCCTGGGGGTGGGAAGGGAGAGAGAGAGAGAAAGAGGGGGGCAGTTTGGTTACCTGGAGGCAGGGTATTACAGCAGGAGCCAAACCCACCCAAACAGCCCCAGGAGAGGAAACGTGGAGAGGCTGATGGTGGGGAGCAGAGGGGACGTCATGAAGGCAGGGGAGCAGCTGAGCACAGAACTGCTCACCAAATCCTCCGACATGGGGAGTTACGGGGGCTCAGGGAACTGCTGTTCTGTCACCCGGAGGGGAAGGGCCTGACGTTGCGGCAGGGGAGGTTTGGGATGGATATTGGGGGGAAGTCTCCCTTTCCAGCCAACTGGTGTTTTTCACCCCCTGTCCCAGGTGAAGAGCCCCCCAGGACTCAGCCTGTGCCCTCCTTTGCTCCCTGCAGCTAAGGAATTACTCTGGGAGGGGCTCCCTGAAAACACCCCCCCATGGAGAAGCACAGGGCAAAGCTAAAGAAATAACAGGGAGATAAGAACTGGCTCCAAGGAAAAGTTTGTTTAAATAACGACTAAGGGCCTGGTTTCCAGAAAAGCAGCAAGAGGTTTCCCCTTCCAGCTTTGTTTATGCCCCTTGGTCAGTTCTGAGGAGACTGAGACCGCACAAAGTGTCTCACACACACGGCCCCCGTGGGAAGGGAAAGCTGGGAATAAACTTACAGCTTTGGAATGGGCAAGTAAGTTGTTGGCACAGCCCCCGAAGACGATCACCTCTCCCTCCTCGCTTGCACAAGCCGTGTGCCACAGCCTGCAAACAGGAATCAGCGCTGCCTCACAGCCCAAAACACACCCCGCCCGGGAACACGCCTCCGGGGTTTGAATTTAAGAGTTAAAAAACACACACGAGTGGCCCTTCCACCAGGATCCTCCTTCAACAGGAGCCTGTGTTGGGAGGAGGAAAACTGGTGACGGGGCCGGGGCTGGGGGGGGACGACACACAATCTGTGGGTGAAACCCACAAACTGTGTTTTCAGGTCAACAGACTGAACTAACGCCATCAGCCAGATTTGGGGTTGCTCCCCTAATTCTGGGGAAACAAGGGATCTCACAGGCGTGATCCCAGAGCAGTGGGGTTGGGACTCGATGATCTTTAAGGTCTCTTCCCACTCTAACCATTCTATGATTCTAACGTGGCCCCCTCCTGGGGAGAAAAGCAGGCAGGGGGCAGCTCAGCCAGGAACAGAGACCCCTCCTCACCACCATCCCCACCCCAAAAGGGCAGAGTGGGAAGAATAATCACCTCTTTGAATTAATTTAACCTCGGCTCAGGACGTGTCCCCCAAACAAGCAGGGTCAGGGTAACTCAGGGGATGTCTTACATCATGGTACTTTTGATGCTTTGTCACCTCCCATGTACAAAGACAGGCTGGGTGTGCGCAGGACGCTCCCCAGGGTGTCCCATTTGGCCACACAGCAGGAAGGCCAAGGTTCTTCTTCAGGCTCCGAGGCCTCCGCAGCCAGAGCAAACCCCAAACTCCCACTTTTCCAGCTGTTTTCCAGCCCCTGAGCCTCGTGCTGCCTCCAGCCCCGCCCCCACATTTCGGGTGCACGTTCCCAGGTCCCCCCGTACCTTGGTTTTTCAGAATAGTTGTGCTCAAACTGTACCCACTCGTTCTTGCTGATACAATAAATCCAGGCGTCACCTGAAAACGAGCAAAACCCCAAACACAAGCAAAATTCTGTTAATTCTTTCACGTTCGCTGCAATACGGGTGTACTCTGGTTACCACAGGCCATTTTTGTCCTTAAACAAATCCTTTTGGGGTTTTTTTTAATAGGAAAAAAGCTATGAAACTTTGGGCCATCTGTTTGCAAACAGGCCTTTGAGAGCGGGTTTTGGGAGCAAAGTCAGAAGGGGAAGACGTCGACCTGCCAAGCTCCTGCTAATTGTGATTGCCATTAGAGACATTTCTTTAGAGCAGATTCATTTCTACACGTAACAGCCTCTCGACACACTCGGTGACTCCTGCTCTGAGAAACCCTAAGGGGCCGGGTCACACGAGCACGGAAGGAACGTAGAAAGGATTTGAGGTGAGCGGGCAAGAACTCAGGCTCCTGTGGGCAGCTGTTTGAGGCCACAAAGAGAAGATGAAATCCTTTTTGGAACGACTTACTTAAGGGCTGCTTGTCCGTGGTGAATCCTCCGAAGAGGAAGAGGTGATCGGAGGAGATGGGTGTAAAAGAATGCCAGGATCGGCCGACGGGGCAGATGCCTTGTGTGATTCTGCAATTCAACAGAGGCACCACAAGTGACACCCACGTCACAGTAAAATGCTGCTGCTCTTCTCTGCTCTGATTCTTTCTGAGCTACTCAAAGGACGCAGCTTCGTGCTGCTGCACCCAGCTCCCGACCCGACAGCAAGTTTAGGGTTTTTTGTGATTTTTTTTAGACACAGGAAAAGAATTTTACTTCTACCGATACTTCAAAAAGCCTGAGAGCAAGAGCCAGCAGCTGCTCAGGAGGATCAGCTCCTGAGTTTTACTTTCTTTCTGATCTTACCAGGTCCTACCTGAGCGATTAGAAGCCAATAAACCCCCTCCCATTGCTTTACGAACAGAACAACTGGAGTTTGGGTACTTACATTTCATTCCACTCCCACGTGTCCAGGTTGAGATAGTAAAGATCGTTCATTCTGGACTCCTACAAGAAAGCAGAGCGGGGTTTGACACGGTCACGCGTCGTTAATGGTCCCCCTCGTTAAACGGGGCTGGGGCTTACTCTGTATCTGCCACCAAAGACGTAGCCTCTGTTCCCAACCGTGGCGCAGGCGTGAGCCGCTCGGGGCGAGGGAGTTTTACCCTGGGGACAGAAAACGTGAAAGGAGGAGGTGAGTTCATTTGCTGCATTAACAAAAGAAAGACAACGATGTTTCTAGAAACCCAGGGGAGATGAAGTGAGGAGGAGCTGGGCTGGAGAAACACACGTGAAACACCACGGCCTCAGCCACACCGGGGACCCCAGGGGACAACAGCAGGGACCAGGCTCCTCCCAAAGCAAAGGAAGGTCTCTCAGTGCCACAAATCTGTCACCCCAGGAGAGGAAAGGTTGAACTACTGTCAGACTTCAGGCCAACAAGGAACAGAGAGTGAAAAAAAACCATCCAGTCAGTCATTCTGTGCATGGAAACTTGCTTTTTTTAACGGGTGGAAGATCAGAAAACTCATCAAAAATGGGATTATTTATTCCCCCTCTTTAAGGTACTGATTTTCCTCTTCCAAGGGGGTTCAGAAAGTCACAGAAGAGCTTGGACCGTAAATGAGAGAGTGACATAATAAATCATTAAATGGTATTTTTCTTGAGTTGCTTCTGAATTGTTTGGGATCTGTATGGTTTAAGACAAAGCAGTTCTTTGGGAATCTGAGATTCCATCTCTCCGATTCCATTCCCTCCAATTCCGTGGCAGTCTCTCTCTGTTTCCCTGTCCCTCAATACTGCTGGGACACTCCAGCTGCTGGGTATTTGCGATTACGGAGCGTTTCATGACCACAACTGGGCACCCAAGCGCAACGCCCCGACCCGTCACACTGCAGGGAGGGTGACAAGAACCCAGACTTGGCGCTTTCCCGAGCTCCCCATGAGCACGAAGCCACTGAAGCATGAAAGAAAACAAGAAAACAGGAAAAAAAAAAATTAAAAAGAAAAAAAAGATGAAGAGAGAAAGATCCAAATAAAAGGCAAGTTCCCTGTTTTTGGAGAGGAGAGAGGACCCGAGGCGAATGAATGGTTTAAATTCAGCTTAAATTCAGCTCAAGAACGTCACTGAAGAGAGCATTTTTATTTTGAGGGGATGTTTCCAAGGTGTGTTCTACCAAGTGCTTCAAACCAAACATGTTGTAGGTAAAACTGCAAACACACAAGTTAATGACACCTCACGGAGAGAAATTAAGTCACACCTCGTTGGTAAGGGACAGGGACTGAGGACAGCGGTGATCTGGTCACAGCATCCTAAGCTTCAGCTCCTGGTGGGGTCTCCTGCCCAGAGAGACCCAGCACGGCCCAGAAGAGCAGAAACCAGTAGAGCTGCAGACACAGGGCTTCCCCCAGCACCACTGAGAGAAGACACGACTCCCACCACTCCACATGGTCCGTTTTGGGGGCTCCCAGGACCCCTCAGGACATCTCTGACACCCTCCCTCTAGCGAGCAGTAGGTGTTTCAGGGAGTTCTTTCCATCTTTGCTAACTCCTGGCACTTAGGGACCGGTGTCTATCCCCAAGAAGGCAGGGTCACAGGGCACCTGACAACACTCAGCAGTTAAAGACTGGTGACACGGACACAAGGGTGGAGCAGGAAAGCAGAGAAATGTATTTTGGGGTGAATTTCCATGCTTCTTGCTCAGGAATGATTAACCAGAGCTTCTAAAACAATGTCAGGGAGATACAGACTAGGGATAGGACCCCATAAGAGACAAAAGAGCTTCACACGCCAAGTTGTCCCAGTCACTCCGAACACCTGTGGCCCAAAGCCATCGCTGTCCCCTCCCCGTGACACAGGGAGGCTGATTCATCAGCACTCACCGCTAACAACGTAAATTAAAGCACCCAGGCCCAGCAGTCAGGCTGGGTTCCATGGGATGCTACAGGAGATACAGTGCACACCTTTCTTAAGAGCTTATATATTCATATTGCTTTCTTGAGGGACACTTGATCAAGGAGGGGAGCCATAGGACGAGGGGGAAGGGTTTGACACTGAAAGAGGGGAGATGGAGCTGAGATCTGGGGAAGAACTTCTTTGGTGTGAGGGTGGTGAGAGCCTGGCCCAGGTTGTCCAGAGAAGCTGTGGCTGCCCCATCCCTGGAGGGGTTCAAGGCCAGGTTGGAGGGAGCTTAGAGCAACCTGGGCTGGTGGGAGGTGTCCCTGCCCAGGGCAGGGGGTTGGATCTTTATGATCTTTAAAGTCCCTTCCAACCCAAACCATTCTATGATTCTAAAAGCTGTGACTTAATTAACTGACACAAGACTAATAATTACCGTAGTTATAGGCTGGCTCCAAGTAAAAGTTTCAGTGTCCAGAACGTGCACGTGGTCATTCCACCCTCTGGGGAGACCGGAATTCTTTAAAAATATTAAATAAGCAACAAGTTTTAATAAGCAGTGATTAAATAGGAAGGCTTAAGTAAGAAATTACTTCCAGGTTTACTTACCCAAAAAGAGGTTTCATCAAATTCAAAAGTTCCCCGTTGTTTCCCTTCAGGAAAATACCCATAGCCTCCAAAAAATATTAGCCTGAAAGAAAAGAGGCATCAACATCCATCAGAAACACTGTCACATCTGGTGCTGTAAATTAAAGTTCTGTAAAGGCTGTGCTCAAACCCAACATGGGAACCTGGGGAAGCTCCTTTGCCTCCACTACTCCCAATGTCTACAACACAAGTTTTCCAGGTGTGAGGCCCCATTTCTTGCCCAATCGACCCTCCCACCCACACAAAACCCCTCCGTCGCTGTTTCCCAAGCCTCAGGCTTCCAGGCTGTGCTCTGCTTCCGAATGAGTGAGGCTACCAAGGCCTCCTGCCTGGTTGCCACACTTCAGCCTTGGCTACCTGGGCTCCTGCACTGCGGCCACAGGTGTTTATTCCTGCAGTTTCCCAACCTCCCTCCTTGCCAACCTTTTTCCAAGCCCTCTGCCCGTTTTTCCTGAGCCTGTAATGTTTGTAAGAAGCAAAGGGAAAGCATTACGACCTGGGCATGGCCACTGTGGAGCGGTGCAGGGCAAGGAGGGAACTAAGGGACGCTACCCTCGGCAGATCCTCTCCCAATGAAACCACCTGTAGTGTATTGTTAGACACCAAAATCATTGTCACCTCATGGTGACATGGGATTTCCTCATCCCCTGGCATCACGGACCCCAGCAGCACTGCACACAGCCCTTGCTCTGCAGGGACCAGTCCTTCCAGTTTCTCCTACAAGGGGACAATCCTGGCCATCTGAGCTGCCACCTGTGCCCAGAGCATTTTGGAGTCAAGAAGCCAGGAATCCTCTGAGAAACAAGCCTTGGGTAGAGGGTCCATGAGGAGACACAAAAGTCCCTGCCCTCAGATAATCCACTTCCACTCCCAACCTCCCGAGGAGCTGGGATACAACAAGCTGCTGGAAGCAGGAGACTCATCTACCAACAACAGGGGCTGGAAGAATCTCATCACACGGTTTAGGGGAGCAGAATTACACGAACTGAACTGGAGAGGAGGGTACAAGGCAACAGCAACTTCTGGCACTGTTCAGCATATCTGACTTCAACACCTTCTCCTCATCTTCCTCCTCTTTTCCAAGGTTTGCGGTGCCAAAAAGCCCAGTGGCACCTCTGGGACACAGGAAATCAGACAACATCAACAGCACTTCGTCCTACACGTCCCTTGTTTTGTGCAACCAGCGCAAAACACACCCAATTAAGCACCTCCACGGCTGAAAAAACAGCCACAGGGAACGAGGTTGTTTCACTTATCAACGTTTAAAGGGCAGAGCAGCTTTAAAAGGCTGCTTGGGGACCACATCCAGCATCGTCCTGAAGCACGAAGGTGCTCCAGAGGCAAAGAAATCCTCCTGCAGGATTTCAAACGAGAAGACACCACGACGAGGAGATGAAGAGCAGCTAAAAGCAAACCCCGGGCGCAGGGAGAGCGGGGCCTTACTTGTTTTTGTAAACCCAAACGCCAAGTTTGTCCTTCGATGACGGGGGAACCCCCTGACACTCTACTCTGACCCACTGCAGCACTTTGTCCGTGGATCTGGAATTTAACATGTAGAACTGTAGAAAATAAAAATATTTTGGTTTTTACTCATGCAGTTAGCTTAAAGCTTCAGTTTGGCTGATGTTAAGACATTAACTTTTAGTTTACATAGAAATACTTTAAAAGCTCTTTTCCCAGGGAACCGACATCATCTGGAATAAAATATGGATCCAAAGATCCTTATCTTGTTGCGGACTCGAGCCCCAAACAGTTCTTAATGAAATGAACAGGAGTGTGGGCAGTGAGTTTTACCATCCAAAATCTGAAACAGGATGCAATGAGGGTGTGTATAAAGTAGCATTTGTCTTACAATTAAACAAGAATCTGTTTTTAAAAGAAAAAAAAAAAGAAAAAGAAAAAAGCAGCTTTTATGGTGTCAAACCTTCTCTGCACGTTACATCGTTTTACACGGAGAGAAGGAGCTGAGACACAGACAGGGGTGAGAAAACCACAGCAGGAAGGAAACAAGTCCCACTTCACAAACATCGCTTGTTTCAGGCTGACTGAAGCGTTGCATCAAGCTCCTCTCAGTTTATATTAGGAGTGAGGCCAAAAAATCCTCTTATTTAATTGAAACCCCGCTTCCAGAACATCAGAAAATATTCTCAGAGCCTCCAGAGAAGAAGAACATTTCAAACAACGACAAAGCAGTTACAATTCACCTCCTGATATTATTTCAGCAAACCCTGGAAGTTCCCACCTTTCCAAAGAAGCAGAGGCAAAAGCACTGATAGAGTAACAATCAGGATGGCTTTTAATTAACTGGAAAGGTCGGCTCTGGTTTATAAAAAATGGGAACAAAATCCTAACGAGGAGGAACTTATTTATGAGGAGGGGTTTGCCTTTTAGTTCCTAACCTTGTTGGTATTGCCCCGCGCGTGGTGCCCTCCGAAGAGGTACACGACTCTGTCCACACACACGGCGCAACTTCCCGACATGGAAGGTGGAACATCTCCCTCTGTTTTACTCTTCTTCCTGGAAGCAGAGTTTTAAATAGTTCAGCTGCTAAAAACGAACGATAATTGTTTTACCCACAGAGGAATTTGATGTTTGAAAACACAAGGGGTTACGTTTTTAATTCCCAGGGGTCACCGTGGACCATTCAGTTTCCAGCTCCTCGCGCCCCGGCAGGTTTAACCATTTACAGCCCTGACCTGGGATGACGGAAGGGGATGGGGTAAAAGCAATTTAATTAATCCATGTTTTGTGGGGTTGGAATCCCGTCTGCCCAGTTCAGGAGTTTGCGTCGTGTTCAAAATCCCCAGGAAGATCCTGGGGCCAAGAGGATGAACCTCTTTGAACTGAAGGTCCCTGCTCTGCTACTAATTCTTAATGTTTGTAAACATTATAACCACAAAGATGAGTTTCCAGCCCATGTCCCAGGCTCTCCCTGACCACCACGAGGACTGGGACAAAACTGCTGAAATGGCACTTTCTGCAGCAGGTTGAGGGGACTTGGCTTTGCAGCACGAGGCCCAAGCACTGCATTCCCTTCTGGAAATTCAGGCATCCAGGTTTCACCCAACTTCCAGGTTCCTGATGCTCTGAGATGGCACAGCAGCTTCTCCTGCTGTACCAACATTTGAAAATACAACTTCTCTAAAGGACAACAAATAAACAAAACACCTCAGTACAGAGTCCCTCAGAAGTGACACAAACACAATTTTCAGGTGCTCTGTTCTCTATCAGGCATCCCAAAACGCTTCACACTGGTGATGACACGCTCCTGTAGGGGCTGCCTTTCCCTCCTTCATCCAGTGCAAATCTATTTGCTATTTTCACAGAAATAAACCCCCTAAAACAATCCCAAACATTCTGGCAATAATTTTACACATTTACACAACAGTTTGAGAGGTGGGAACAAAGCGATCAGGGAATTCTCTCTGTGTTCACAGACCCTGAGTGTGCTTTCTATACCACTTTAAGAATTTATCTTCTGGTTTTTTTCACCTGAAACAACTACTAAGTTAATTATTACTGTACCATCGTCCAGTTTCCATGTTGTAGATCCATATTTCATCTCTAGGCAGATAGAAGTCATAAAAACCCCGAACCTGGGCGTTCTGTAGGAGAGAAAAAGCAACATCAGAAGGATGTTTCCCAGTACTGAACTACAGACTCGTTAAACCTCCTTTTCATAACCCAGGCAGGAAAACCAGAGAGCAAAAAATGAGCCAAAATGTCCTGTTTAATTCCCCCACCCCCTGCACGACACCCCCAGGATGATACACCAAAGCTTAGTCTTGAGTTACTGACTTATTTACCGAGCTCATTGAGGATTCATCCTCGTTCCAGCCTGATAAATAACCAATCCAACACCGCTGTGCTGGTAACGCTGTACATAAAAGCATCGTTTCGCAGGCTGCGAGTTTCCAATCACTGCCTCCTTCTCCACCAGCAGCCCCCCGTGATCTGACCCAGGCAAAGGCTGCCCCACGGCCCACAAAGGTTATCTGCTGGCCAAGATCTCGTGATTTATTTCAGCATTTCCAAACCCTTAAATGTCCCAATCTAATGCAATAACTGGAGCTTTTCTTTTCCGAGGGAGGGATAATTTCACAGAGTCCCTCCCAAACTAATGGGGCGTAATTACCAGCACCGGGGGTGGCAGGAGGCCTAATTAAGGAGGAGAGCCGCGTACCTTGTAGCCTCCCCAGACGTACATGCAGCGCCCGTCGGTGACGGCCACGTGCCCGCTGCGCTCGGCAGGGCTGTCGTTTTCCAGCTGCTCAAAGCTGTCCTCGGCCGGAGCCGGGAGCTCCTCGTCTGCTGGCAGGTCCTCGTTATCGTCAGCCATTCTGATGCGGCGCTACACACACAGGAGTAACACAGGGCTTTGCAAACCACCAGAGGGGAAAAAAAACCAAAAGAAACCAAAGAAACCAGAGAAACTACACACTGGGTGCCTCTTCACCCTGATGCTTCAGCAAAGAAGTTATCAGTCAAGAACGTTTCAGATGGGGATTCCTCAGTTGTGTGCGACTTGTAATGGTTTCAGTTGCCAATTTAAGCCTAAGATCCCTATCTTCTCTAAAAAAAAAAAAACCAATCACACTTATCTATAAATACACTAATTGATGACAAAAAAAACCAACTCAAAATGGAATAAACCTGAAAGCTCTGCCTACACTGTGGTTTTCACAAAAGTGAAAAATGCAGCTTTTCAGGCAAAGCCCCTTTAGGCTGCCTGAGCCGTGTCTCCCACACACAAACTGCTGCCTCCAGCTCTGGGGCCACCAACAGCAGAAGGACATGGAGCTGTTGGAACAAGATCAGAGGTGGCCATGGAGATGCTGGGAGGGCTGGAGCCCCTCTGCTGGGAGGACAGGCTGAGAGAGTTGGGGAGTTCAGTATGGAGAAGAGAAGGCTCCAGGGAGACCTTAGAGCCCCTTCCAGTCCCTAAAGGAGCTCCAGGAGAGATGGGGAGGGACTCTGGATCAGGGAGGGGAGCCATAGGATGAGGGGTCAGGGTTTGACACTGAAAAAGGGGAGATGGAGATGAGATGTGGGGAAGAACTTCTTGGCTGTGAGGGTGGTGAGAGCCTGGCCCAGGTTGCCCAGAGAAGCTGTGGCTGCCCCATCCCTGGAGGGGTTCAAGGCCAGGTTGGATGGAGCTTGGAGCCACCTGGTCTGGTGGGAGGTGTCCCTGCCCAGGGCAGGGGGTTGGAACTGGATGATCTTTAAGGTCCCTTCCAACCAAAACCATTCTATGATTCTAGGAAACTCTCCCGTAGCTGTTAAATGCAGGATATGGTATCGATGTTAAATAAAACAACCTCCACAAAACAGACACAGGTCTAACGGTGGGGGAAGACGGACAATCCCAGCAATGGCTACCAGCAAGGTGAGAAAGACCTCAGAGAACCCAAACCCTGCACCTGCACAGAATCCCTGTCCTGTCGGATTTTTATTTGAGTTGCTCCAGCGGCGAGACACTGCATCACCCTCCCTCGTTTATTCTTGAGCTTTAATCATGCAGTAAATCAGATAAGCCTTACCCACGCCTCCACGAATTCAAGTTAACCAGATTTTTACTGACCTCTTCCACACGAACAGCGTTCTTGAATTTTTTTTAACAAATTAAGGCACGCTGGACAAATTCTGCCCCCCTCTAGCAATATTTCAGTCTAGTTCTGAATCATTTCTGACAAGTCACCGTAACCCTCAGCTCTCCGAGGCTCTGTCCCTCAGGACAGAGCCGACCGTCCCGCCGTGCCTCACCCCCCGCCACGCTGGGGACAGCCACGATACATGTCACCTGTCGGGACGCACCCGGGACATCGCCCTATAGATGTTACCTGTCGAGACATCCCCGTAACACAGGCCCGTAACGCAGGGGCCGAGCGACACGCCATCCCCGCACCCAACAGACCCCCCCTGAACGCCCCCCGCCTTCTGACAGGGCCTAATCCCCCCTCACCGCCCGCTCCTCACTTTGTCTCCCCAACGGTGGCCTCTCGAGGTCGCCCCCTCGGGTCCCTACCGCGGCGAGGACTGAGGCCGCCCGCTCCTTTCCTTCCCTCCCTCACCTCAGCGGGACGCGCGGCGTCAACATCCGCCTCGGGACGGTCGCTTCCGGCAGCGCCGCGCAGGCGCAGTCCCGGCCGCGGACGGGCCCGATCCCGGAGCCTGGGCCTCGGACGGGAGCGGGGCAGGTCCCGGGGTGACCGACGGAGCCCCACGACCTCACCGGATCCCCCCGGGGGAGAGGCCCGTCTGCGGATCGGGCCGGGCCGGGCCGGGCAGTGGCGAGGCTGGGGATTTTACCGCAACCTGCCCCCCAAACTGTGGGACCCACAGATTTTGGGGTGTTGCTTTTGATACCTAAAGCAGACTTTATGTGTTCTGTAACTGGTGAAACTGTAGGGAGTGTTCTTCTAGAGTAGAAACACGTTAGTAACCATCCTACATCCTTTCAAGGCCTCAGTAAGATGAGAAAGGGTGGTTGTAGCCTTGAGAACATGGTGGCCTCAGAGAAGGATGCAGTAAATATGGACATTGGCTGAGAAAGGGGTGATAGCAGGAAAATCATTAGTTTTAATGGCTAATTAAGCCCTTAGAATGTTACACCCAACGTGAAAAAGCGAGCCAAAGGACAGGTGAAGATAAAGACTGAGGAAGCAACGACCCCCATTCAAAATGAGGACCCCCAGAAGGCACATCTATGCATGCCCTGATGCTCATTCTAATATGTAAATAAATTCTTAGAAGCTTACTGAATATGCTAATGTTTTCTTGGAATGACATTGCCTACCTAGAGCTGGCGTGTATAATTTTGGCTCGAGGACAGCATTGGGGGTGTGCAGCAGGAAGAGCCATCCCCCACACACCTGGGGCTGTCATAAGGAAGGCCTGCTTTCTTTTCATTTTATTTTTTTTTTTTCCTTTTAAAACTTTAAATTGAATCTTGGAAAGTTTTACCTGGGGGTTTGTGGTAACACTTTGTCAAAAGAAACCCCCCCATTAACCCAGAGACACCGACTTCTTGGTTAAAAGGAGCCACCAAACCTACTAAATGTTGGCTCAAGGTTATGGCTCCGCAGCAATTCCCATTCATAAAACCTCCCTTTATGATACAATTTCACTCCCAAACTCCTCCTTCCCCCAATAAAGTAAGTTTTGCAGAGCATCAAAATGTCAAGAACCAGTCAAAATTGGCCTCTTGATTCAACTATAAAATTTTAATGATTTGTGCTCCTGTTAACTAAATTTTTGAAACAGAAAAATAGCAAGTACTACATATGCTCTTTTTAAACAATAAATAAGCAGATTCCTCCTTTAAACAAGAATTAAATATAAACTTTACACATCCAAAATACAATATACAACCTATTTCAAAAAGGACTCCTCGGTAACAGAAAGGCAGTAAAACCAGACTGTGAACTGGGTGTGAGCTTTTCCCATCCCACCGGTAAACGCTGCTCCTGGCAGGATTTTCCCAATTCCCACCCGAATCGTATCAATTTTTTCTTTCCTTGGAGTCGCTCGACCGGATGCTCAGGTGGTGGGATCTGATGGGATCACCGGGACTGGGCGGTGGTTGCGGATTAGTTGCCTTTAACAAAATGTGAATCTTCAAAAAAAAAAAAACCCAAAAAACAAACCCACAACAAAAAACCCCCACGGTGTTGAACTTATTTTCCCTTTTCAGAAGGGCCTGCGGGAAAGGTTTGGGGCTTAATCCGTGTTTTATCCAACTGAAAACACTCTGTATCATCTGTCACCTTCAAACAGAACCAGGTTGTAGGGACTGTCTCATGAAGACCACAACAGCAGAAGTTAAACGAGATATAGATATATATATATATATCTACAAAATGAAGTTTTTAATCAGGTTTTTTTTTTAGGTTTTTTGTTTTGTTTTGTTTTTCTAGAACGCAGGAAACGGAAGAGACTTCCACAAAAAGGGTTTCTTTCTTCTTCAACTTCACTTCAGAAACTCAGCTTTAAGGGACAGTTGTCCCGTCGCGCGGGGAGAGTTCACAAACGAAAGGCTTCGCTCCTACCCCTGGGAAGAAACCAGAGCGCTCCCACAGTTCTCCCGCCGTGAGAATTCATGTGGAATTTAGCTGGCTCTGCCTTTCTGTTTCGGCTTTTTTCTCTCGCCGGTGGGTAACCGCCGCCCAGAAGGTGATTTTTTTCAGCACCTGCTGCAGGAGCTTGGACGGCAAACACGGAATCTGCGCCTTCAAGAGAGCAGCGTTTTTACCAATGCAGTCGAGACACAACCTGAAGAAGGAGAAGGAGGGAGAGGAGGGTCGAGACAAAAAGAGAAGTATTTAAGGAAATGGGTCTGCGTTGTGAAGAGCTGTGCCCTAAGGATTTAGGCACCAACAGCCTGGACTCACCTAAGGAGCGAGTAAGGCTGAGTCTGAAATATCAACAAGTCACTGCAGTGACCCTGAGCAAGAGAAACAAAGAATAATTAAAATGACAAACATCTTCTCGCAGAAATACCACTGTTTTCTACACTAATGTAGCGTTTATTACCACATGCATAATTTAAAACTGAGAATACTTGGTTTTTCTGGGGGTGTTCAGCCTGGAGGAGGCTGAGGGGAGACCTTCTCGCTCTCTCCAACCCCCTGAAAGGAGGGTGTAGCCAGGGGGGGTCGGTCTCTTCTCCCAAGGAACAGGCGATGGGACAAGAGGAAACGGCACCAGGGGAGGTTTTGGACAGGTATTTGGGAAAAATTCCACACAGAAAGGGTTGGGTTACGAAGCCTCGGAATGGGCTGCCCAGGGCAGGGGCTGAGGCACCATCCCTGGGGGGATTTAAAAGCTGGGCTGACACAGGGCTGAGGGACATGGGTTAGTGATGGGTTTTGTCCCATTTGATGGTCAGTGTTGGGTTGATGGTTGCACTCAATGATCTTAAAGGTCCCTTCCAACCCAGACAATTCTATAAAGAATCTGAGTAAAAGAATTCCTTTTTATCAGCCTAACAAGGGCAGGAAAACCCCTCATAATAATTTACTTCCCAAGAGCACCCAAGGTCACATCTCACACCACCATGTGACATGAACAAACCCAACACTATCACTACTTGTACTGATATTTATATTAATTTTAATTATCATAGTGTTAGGATTGCATTAGTCAATTTACTGACCGTGTCCATGAAATGCAAGTCATCTTTGCTTCCACCGAACACCATCACTTCTCCTTCTTTCCCAAGGCAGGCCGTGTGCCACAATCTAGAATTAAAATTATAGGTAGAATTAAGTGACCAAGTAGCAACAAGCAGTTGAGCGTTATCAGCAAAACAAATCTCGAAATGCCATGTTTTTAAGGGTTTCAGAGAAGCAGGAAGTTTACTGGCGTATTAACCTCTTCACCTCACAGTGTCTCCTCCATTCTTCATATCCAAGTTTCTTTTCAAAAGGCTCCTTTGCTCTAAGGACATAAGTTCCTTGAAGTCTGACTGGCCTCATTACTACTCAGAAGAGTTTTAAATGATTTTACAAGTTGCTTTGTGGGCTGCAGAAATAATATAAAGCCTGTTCTTTGACAGCCCTTGTCTCAAGGCAGCCCCTGTGGAAGAATGGAGAAAAAGCACCGGTGCGAAGCGATTATGGGCATCTCTCTCTTCTCCTTGGCCATTTTTATTTGCCCAGAGAATGTCAGGACTTAGTAACTCTGAGCTTCCCATTTTGGTTTTTTTTCCTCAAATATTACCAAAATGGGTCAATTGAGTCATACCATCCATGGGAAGGAGAGGCCGCCAGGTGTGAAAACAGCACAATAACAGAACGCCTACGTCTTAGAAAACTAAGAGAAGCTCATTATTTTAAAAGTCTTCAGAGGTAAAAAATATATTACACGTTTCTTTAACAATATAAAAGGAGAGAGCAATGTGACCATCCATCTCATGAGAACTTTGCTGAACGATTACAGTCCATACAGACCAATCTGGTTTTGTCATTGTTTGACTTTTCCGTACTCCGGATATAGATGCTTTCTCTTATTTATCCCTGCTTCAACAAAACATTACAGTGGAAAACTGTTAGAAAACAAAGTAACTCCACAAAACAGGCTTCTGCCAAGAACAGTTTTTCTTTTCCATTTTTTTTTGTTTCTTTTCAATTTTTCCACCATTTTTTGAGTTCAGAACTACAGTTCTAGTGGCTTCAATACTGGGGGGGTTTCCGTCCTGACTCTTATCCCCAAGCACAAGGACGAGAGCTTCAGAACACAAGTTTTATGCCCTTTCCAGTTTTATCCTTCCCCCCAAGGTTCCTGGGGATCATTTTCTGGGTGTCAGATATTTCCATCGTGTCCCACAATTTTTGTGTTGCGCAGGTCAAAGCACAAGGTATAAAATTAAGACACCAACACAAGCCAAACTTGACTGATGGAGTCTGTATGATCTCGCTTGAACAAGGATTCTGCTGCTTCAAGCAGTGACACCTTGCCAGATTTATTTTTTTATTAGCAGCAGATCAAAAACTATGATTTTTTTTCTCCTGGTGTTTCACCGTGGAAGGAAGTTTCACAAGATGAGTATCACCACAGAGCTCTGGCCCTTTAAGGCTACTTAACCCAAATAACCAACCCGCTAGAACTTTCACACAGAAGTAAACGTTCTCACTTGCTTCCTCCATTCACATCAGTAATTATTCCCCCTTCTCCTTAGGCTAAACTCTACCCCACCTTTTCTCTTCCTCATACCTGGAGAGAGATCTGTCTCTGCCTTATCTGCTTTAGGGAAATCTCGGGCCTGGACATCGTCACCGAAGAACTGGGGAGGCCTTTCCTGCCTGGGCTCTGCTGACATCCTAGCTCGCAACCTGATGCTTTTTCTACAGACTGACAGAGTTTACGTCCTCTCATGCTCTAACTTATCACCTAAACATTCTAACAAAGCACGTTATTGAAATCATACACTTGCTGAATCAATGCAACCTTTTCTCTTTTTTTTTAACACAGCTCTTCTATCCAGAAGCTTTTGATTACATGGTAAGGAAAACACTGGGAAACTATGTTAAACATACAGTTTGTTCTCTGAATCTGGCATGGCAAAGTGTCAGCCCAAGTACAGCAGAAAGTATTTTCCACTACCACAGGTCTGTAACCCAGAAGACAATTTTTTAGAAATTACTAGTAAAGAAGGACAAAGGAAATGATTCTTTACAGAACTTAAGGAGGGAATTCATTTTGCAGACGCATCAGGAAAATACACTAATGCATGTGGGATAGACCATGTATTAATATAAAATAAGAGAAATATATAAAAGTACACACATATATATTATTGCCATTGCATTTCAAACCCTGCTGTAAAGTCCTACGAGTGATAGAACTGACTTAAACCTTCTCCAGCTGCAGAGATCTTGCAGCTCCCTGTAAGAACAGGGGTACGATTATGGGACAAGTAATCACTTCACACTCAAAGTACTTCAGCTTTTGCTGTGGCTCCTTTTATCCACATTTTCGGGACCTCCTGATAAATGTTACCGAAATATCTTGTTTTGGGGCTTTTTTTTTTTTGAAGTTCAATTATGAATTGCATGTCAGCAATTAACTTTTATTAAATGGAAACCAAATGCAAAGACTGACATGATCCCTTTGTTATTTAAGGCAGTCATCAGTCCCGTCACGTATGGGATCGCTAATTGCAAAAAGACAGAAATTATTCTATGAACTTAAAATGTAAGTTTATTTGGGCCTGAAAGAGTTTGAAATATACGAAAGCAAAAACTTGGTCTAACAGTCCTGTGGTATTTAAAAGAATAGGATTAAACAGGAAGAAAATGAGGGAAAGATATTTCAGTAGTAAAAACCAGAAGATAAGGCAGGAAGTAAAAGCCAGACCAGAACTGTACACTGCGCTGGAAGAATGTTATAAAATTGTGCTGAGAGAACCTGGGTGAACATATAGAATGAATTCTGTGAAAAACTGAGTATTTACTGTCTACACCAAGCCAGTTCAAT
The DNA here is from genome assembly GCA_013400055.1 of Nycticryphes semicollaris. Taxonomy (NCBI): domain Eukaryota; kingdom Metazoa; phylum Chordata; class Aves; order Charadriiformes; family Rostratulidae; genus Nycticryphes; species Nycticryphes semicollaris. The sequence continues at coordinate 581,469 of VXBJ01002455.1, forward strand.
TGTAGTTACATTATAAATACAGAGAATGCTTCAAACACTGCATTTAAAAAAAACAAAAAAGCCTGTGCTCTGATACAGCAAGGACTGGTTTTCAATGGCAGAACAGGAAACTTGCTTTCTTTAGTCAGGATTAAAAAAATACAAAACTCTATCTTTTTCTGTGGCCTGTGCTAGAGGGGAACAGGGTGGGGAAGGGACAGCGCTGCTGCCGGTAGGAACAACGCACGCGCTGGAACCAGGGCCTTTTTGGTTGGCAGTTCAGTCCTTGGAAGAGCAAAACTCCACAGTCATTTACTGTGCTCTTTAGCACTAAATTCAGTTTTACAAAATGCTAATTATAATTAAGCTGCTGCTGCCCAAGGAAAAGCAAAACCAAAACAACAAAAAAAACCACAACAAAAAAGCAAGGTATTTTACAATACTTTTGAACCTTGAAAAGGCACATCAGCATCTCCGTGGCTGTCTCCCCTGTGCTTCTAGTAATGGATCAACATTAATGAATTTCAATTATTCTCAAAGGTTATTAATTCCTCAGAAGTTGTGTGATACACATCTTCTTATATAAAAGCAATTTGGCCCTAGAACAGCAGGTTGGTTGGACAACCCAGATCCTTCATCACAAAAAAAAAGCCTTTTAAAGGCAAGTAAGCATAATAAAAAGCCAGTAAGAAATAGAGACGGCAATAATGGTGTATCAGGTATGAAGGAACATTAGTAAAGCAAACTATTCAATCATACTGCACTCATTTTCTAAAACATTCTTCCAACGAAGTGTAAAAAAAAACGTTCACTAATTTCAAAGTACTTCATTTTTTAAATGCCCACATTACAGCAAACATCCTCTATTTCTGTATACCTAGGCCTACTCTTAGGCAAATGGGTAAGTTGTTTCCATCCGTTCGTTGTAATGCTGTGAATCCAGCCATCACCTGTAATGTAAAAACATACATTAGTGCTTCTTGGGATGAAATACTACCTTTTTTATTTATACAAACAGCTCTGTGTTCTAAGAGCACGTTATATTAAGGCAACAGTAACAGCACCACGTTAGCCTGCATCTTTTCAGTCTTTGTAATTTAACTTAATTCAGTCACAGAAAGCTCACTGCGTTAAAATCTGGAATTAAAATACACTCACTTTTTTTCTTTGGATACAGTGAGAAAATCACCCTTTCCAGTGGAATCTAGCTGTGACACTCAAATTTTCACTAATTTCACGGGTGTTTTTAATGAAAAGAAGTTGCCTTTTCTAGAAAAGGAACTCAGTATGACTGTCCTACTCCCATTTAACATTTTGTAGCTGTGATTTGTCATTCATCCAAAAATCTACCTCATGTGGACATTATTATTTGTATCTTCTACCTGCAACTGCTGTTGGCATCAAAAGTCACCCCTTGCTCATATCCAGCCAGGTGAGACTCTTGCCTTTATTCTTTTAGATGACAGTTTGATGACAAATTTGTTACCCTATGTTCTCTTTGTACTACACAATGTGCTCCTGGGTTTCTATAAAAATAACACAATGGCCAGAGAAATACTCAAGCACCATGAAAATTCCGTAACAAGATTTAGGTCTAAGCAGCTTGAGAAAGACACCAGACGTGCACGTCACAGGGGGTTAGCACAACAGAATGATAACCTCCCAGTTACTTACTCAAAGGAACGTTATCAGAGCTTAGTCCACCAAAGAGGAAAAGTCTGTCGTCTCCTATGGGCGTCAGCGTGTGCCAGGATCGATCTTTTGGTTTCTCTCCGCTGATATTAATTCTTGGTGAAACAAAGAAAGAAAAAGAAGTTTTCAAAGAATGCTGAAAATTAACCTGCCAGAAAAGTTCAAAGTGAATTTAGTTTGTCCCAGAACAAGCTTGGGTATTTTCCCAGTGCATTTTCCAGCGGCATTTACACAATGCAAATATCCTCTCGAGAGCAATGTTCAAATCTAAAGGAAGTGATTTCTTGCAGTAACTGCTCTCTGAAACCATGTAAATATCAAATGTAAGGACAAAAACATTCGGTGCTATTTCATTTGTTTGTTCTTTTAAGATCCCTAAGGCCAGTATGTAACTTACAACTGAAGGTATTCCGGAGAGCAAAGAAAGGACTCTATACCCAAATGAACTGTAGGGTGTGTGTAGGTAAATAGACTCGGTGATTTGAGATAAAAATTCATGAATCCTGAGGGGCTGCAGTCTCTCTACTCCTAGGAAAGTGATCTTAAACAATACAAGGATTACGGCTTTAGCTTTTATCCGAAAGCTACTACATTCCAACCATTATCCCCTTTAATGCAACGGGGGGTCACCCAAACTTGGAGATAAATTTTAGGAAAAAGTGGAAATTCCAAAGTACAAAAGAGATGTAGAGTTATTATTCAAAAAATCTGCTCATCTTGCAAAAATACAGAATTGATGTTCATTTCATTTTAGCTGGATGTTTAGATATGCTCAATATGAGAAACTAAACCGTAAAGAACCTGAACATAAGGAATTCCCTCTACTGGGGTGGCCTGGATTCCTATCACTTGAGTTTAGGTGCTTTGCTGTACCCTTCTCTCAGGGGCACCCCAACAGAGAAGAGCCAAGACCTCCAGAGGGCATCAGCCCACCTCGTATCTCTTACTAAGCAAAGAGGCAGCTTCTGTTGTAAAAAAATTCTGAAGACACAAAAATCTAGGCCACCGCACGCTCAGCGTGTCCTCATTGTGGAAAGGTGATGAAAAAACCAGGGACAAACATCTGTAAGCTCTCCTGGGGGGGGGGGTCAGAATCTTTCTTAGACACTGTCCAGAGCAGGTAAGAAGGGAATGTTCAATCCAGGTGGACTGCATCTCAAAAAACCCTTATTTTTATTTTTTTTTTCCCCCTCCACTTTGCAGAAGCGAGGTAAGTGTAATACACACAGGGGTGTGCTCAATCCACAACATGAACAGTGCAGGCTGAGACAGTCATCTAGATCTCCTTTATAGTCACTGAAGAGAAACAGGGCCTTGAAAAGCACAACTCGGGGTTTATTTCAGATGTCTACCTTAGCAGCAGTTGCCCTGTGCCCAAGAAGTGCCCGTTTCTCTTAACTGAGCACAGAGGCATCTGCAGCTCAGTCAGAGGAATTTCAGTACTGGTGACTGCTAAGCAGTTCCCCATCTGGAAAGCAAAGGCTGAAGAATCGTAGCTAATTAAACAGTGATTGCAAAACCATCCTGCTAAATTTGGTACCCAAGTTGGAGCCAAGTCACAATGTCTGAGCGGTTCCTTAGCACAGCTCTTGTATAAGAAGCTTCTAAAATTGGCAAAAAGAGGCAGACTGTGCTGAGATCCAACAGGCTTTAATGTTTGGAAAAATATATACCAGATACCAATGGGTGATAACATTTCAATCTTTCATGATATTGATACAGAATAATATCAGAGTAACAGAAATAACACAATGTTGAACGGTCAGTGGAGCTCAGGGAAGGCAGGGAAACTTCTGGTAGTGGCAATTAAAACACAAATTACAGTTTATGCTGGAAGATATTCCTGAATTCACACTCACACAGATTCAGGAAAGGTGCATTTCATGGTCTTTTATTAAATTACTGCCAGGGTACCTCGAGAATGGGAACAGAACAGTGGTTAGCACCCACCCATTACTGTTTAGGTAACAGTATACCCACTGATTCTACACGTGCAGGAGGGTCTATCCTAAACGCTACAGGCAAACAAATCAATCTCAGGAAGTATAATAATAGCAGGTATAGTTCAAAAATGAAATATTTAGGTGATGCTTTTTACTGGATTTTTTTTAAAAAAATGGTTAAGATGTTCATCTCAGAGGGGAGGGAGCTGGGGGGAGATGTCTCCTCATTCTGTACCACAATGAGCCAAATAATGAGCTAGTGAAACCAGTATTCAAAAAAAACCATGAAAACCAAAATTCCATATGGATAAATGTACTCATCTTGAAAATGATGATGTTAAATCACTACATGCTGTGCTTAAAATAGCATCATCAATGCTTTGGTGCAGAACAGAAAAAGCTTAGTAACCGTTATCAAATTAAATTAAATTGAAATCACAATACAACAGCTGTTAAAATAGTCCCCAAACTCCCATTCTCCTCTTAGAAAAGCTACAAAATTAGCACTGGAACTATTTAACAGTATGTTTCAATCTGCTGCATTCTACTTTAAATGTTGTAATGGAGAGAAACCTACCTTCCAGACCAAGTCCAAGTGTCTAAATTCAGGCAGTGCAAATCATTCATTCTAGTTTGCTAGAACAAATAAATAAAAATCCCAGTTGTGTTATATTAAAGCAAACAACGAGCGAAATATTTCAGCGAGGCCTTCCCAGGGCAGAACATTCCAAGTAACAATATTTTGAAGCAAACTGTACCCATGTAGCTTAAACCAACTCTGGATTACGTGGCAGATGAGAAGAGTTTCTTCTTAAAAAAAACCACAACCCCATGCAGCTCTCGGGAAACTACGTGTCAGGGATATTTACATTAATGCAATGGCAGCATAGGGGCCAGTTTTAGCTTTTAATTGTAGTTTAATAGCGAAGGACTATGTGATACTCAGTTCCTGCAACTGTATATTCCATTTCCATCCAGAGAATTCATGGCAGGTAATTGCAGAAGGTTTAATACTCTACCTATGGTTTCTTCCCACTATTTTCCTCTGTGTTCTGGTCAGAATTATGCTTCCTCCTGCCTGGTTGCTTATTCCTCAAAACAAGCTCGTTGTTACTGTTACTCAGTACAGGACTTCCCACCAAAAATAAAATAATTCATCAAGCTGTGTTTTTCTCTCTGTTCCTGAAGGCAAAGCCCTTTCCCAAAGTTACGACTAGCAACAAGGTTTTATGACCCTTTAGCGTTTGCCATAAAAATACTCAAATGTGTCAATAAGAACAACAGGAAATCGATACACTGGAATATCTGCCTGTTTTGAGATGAAGATACTAATTGCCTTAGAAACATAAAGGGGGGGGGTGGTGGAATTTAAGAAAGAATTTCTTTGCTTCAGATTGCAGCAGTATTTTCAACGGCTCCCAAAACACTCTGATATTTGTGATTCTCCGGGGTACTACAAAACAGTATCTGAGAAGTAGGGAAATGTATCTTGCCTTACCTTACAATTTCTTTTCTCCTAGGGTAGTCCATAGATCTATTAGAATAAGCCTTTCTCCAGCTTGCAGATCCTTTGAGGCAGAAGCTAGACTCGTCATTTAAGTCAGAGCAGGAGTGGTTTTACCCCCAAGAACTCAGCCAGTTAGCGAGTCTGAGCGACTTCCAAAGCTGCCTCTCCGGGTATTTCAGGGAACAGCAAGGTTTTCAGGATAGCTACAGGCTCCTCTGATCAAGCCCTTTTCTGTCCAAGGGAAGAAGATCTTAACTAGCATTTTGGAAACACCTTCAGAGAGGCCAATGGGCTAAAGAAAAGCAGAATGCCAGGGCTTTTGTGCATCGCCTGAGAAACTTTATCCCTGCGAGAGGGTGAATATAACAGTAAAGCACGGTCCAACTGAGAGCTAGTGGAACAGATCTGTCTTCCACGACAAGAGTAGTTAAGTTTCCTGCTCCTTCAGATGGCTTTGAAGGCAATGAGGAACAAATTATACAAGCAGAAAGCAAAATGCAATTACTGAGTATCTTCTGCTGTACCTGTACAAAGCCCTTGGGGGTAGGGTGGGGAGGGGGGAAGCAACATGCTGGCCTCTAGAGCTAAAAATACTTAATCATCTTGGAATAACAGAGTTCGATATGGAGGACATCTATTAAAGAAAGGGAAGAAAGAAAGTTGCTGTTATGTTGGAAATGAAGGTTTCAAGAAGATCCTGTTCAAGACCTCCTCGCTGACTTTCCTTTCCTAGGCATTAGGCAGAAGATGGAGCAGCTTTCAGTGTCTTGGTCCCTGGGAAATCAATGCGTTATAATCTTTACATTCTCATGATTCAACAGATTGACAGATGCATAATTACACCAACCGAATTGTGAATGCAAAACACAGTTGGACATTTATGTCTAAGATTCAGTCCTTTAACATAGCTTTAACAAGTGAAAATGCCTTTCTACCCAACCCTTCTTTGGGAAACTGTAAAGCACACAGGCGGGTTCTAGAATCGTCATTTGCAAAGTCTTCTTGCAGTTTCTGGTGTATTTCTAAATGCTGCCTATTGTAGTTAATCATTTAGCTGATAATCCTAAAATCACTCTTAACTGGCTTAAAAGCAGCAAGCCTGGTAAGAGGGTTTGCATTTCCCTTTGAGCTACGAGCACCCCTTAGACATTCAACTTATCTACGGCATGTTCATTTATTTGCAGCCCAGTAAACATTAACCAGGATCTGCTTTGTGTCAGGATTAGCTTTCTGGAGTGATGAAAGGCGTTAAGGGTGATAGATTCACAGCTCACTGCTGCTGCAGTAAACTCTGTGCAGCTCTCCCTTCTCAGATTTAAAATTCAAACAGCTACTACAGCTCAAATCCTTGTAAGAGAAGGACTGCAGTTCAGTGTATCTTCTGATCTTCAGGGGCAGAAAGGGTAACAGGAGATACCAACAGGCATGCATTAAGGCAAGATGTGGGAAGAGCTGCTGGAAAGACTTTGTTTTATTACTTCATCATTCTTTACATGAGAACTTTCTGCTTAAATCAAACACGAGACTCACACCAACTTTTGGACTAACTCTCTTTCCTTCCCACTTTCTCCCGTTTCTGGTTTTTTCAGGGGCTTACCTGGAGGAACAGAGTCCACATAACACTTCTCAGCCTGTTTTCAAATGATTCCTGGTACAATTGATTTTGATCATCATCACCATCTTCTTTTACCAGTTCTAGCTCCAAGTTTGGAAAAAGGTGCCCTTTCCTCCCAGAAAGATGAATAGGAGAAGCCTCATGACACTTCCTGGCCCTTTCTGGTTCCTTGCAGAGCCTTTTCCCTGGGAAGATTTGTATCATGGTGAACTAGAAGGAGAAGGAGGAGCAGAGCAACCCCGTATTTGCTCCTTAATTTATGGAGATAAGCAAGACTTCATCCTTTGGGGAGGAGTTACTCCTGCTGTCAGGAAATGCAGTGTTTTTTCTGATGTCTTTAGCTTTCCTCTCCCGTTTCATGACTTACATTAATTCCTCAAGTCCCACTGAATGTTCCCTAACTTTTGCAAAGTCCCTTCCATTTATTTCTAGGATAGAAAGTCAATCAACAGTAGAGTATCACTGAAGTGAAAATTACACTTGATGCTCTCCAACAAAATTAAATAAAGCTTTCAAAAATTTATCTCTTCTCTGACACTGTTTCCAACTGGTTTCATTGAAATTTAGCAAAGGATTATTAAGGAGCCTGATGCTGCCTGAGGAAGAGAAAAACCTTGTCAGATCTGAGCCTTGTATTTCTGAATCCTGCAGTCAGATAGAGCTCTATAGAAGCCAGGGGGCACGTCCTCTCAGGGCACATCTAACCATGCACCAGCACAGCAGAGAAACTCCAGTTTACCCATAATTTCACTTGCAGAGGTTGCATGAGAACTCTAGACTGAGTTACAAAGCAGTTCAGTTGCAAGAGGCACAGCACAGTGACCCTAACGAGCCTGGACACAACACGCTCTGCTATTCTGACCCTGGTGTGAGCATCTCTGTGCCGCACAGACACAGCCCTTGCTCACAAAAAGCCAGAGGGAACAAGGCTTTGAAGGCTGAGGAAGTGTTCAGAACTAAATGGGAGGCCAGAAGGCCCTGAGCTCCGTATTTATTCCTTCCCATCTAGGTTTCTTTCCCTCTCCCATCTCCTCTAAATGAGGAGCAGGATTCAGTTCAGCTGTGATTAGTAAGAGTTCATTTACAGCAGACACAAAAGAGCAAGTCCAGAGCAAGGCTTGCCTGGCCCTGCACGGCTGGCCCTGATGCACAAGATTGGAGTAAGACTAGGTGTTTTTTCAATCTCTTCTAATAACCCTTTATTTCCTTAACTATTTGCAAATCAAGTTTGTCCAAATCTACAGCTCTGGAAGCTGCTGCGTGCACCTCTCTCAGGCAGAGGAGGGGCTTTAGCAACAGCTCCAGAGATCATGAGCCTGTATGAAAGGCGTGGAACGGTGGGAGTAAACAGGACCAACTGTGGTTCCTTTCCTTCCTTATTGCTCAGGACAGGTACTCAGGTGAAAATCAAAACCCCCCAACTTTTGCTGCAGCTGTGGGAGGCAATTCAAACTGAAAAGCTGGTCATTCTGAACCTGCCTGGGTCTGTACACCTGGTTTCTGTCTGAGCAAGCAGGAGTAAGCCATCTGGTAACAGAGCTGTAGACTTTCCCCAAGAAGAACACAGCTTTAAAGTACAGCTTTTACAGCAGGAGAAACAGGGGACAGGGAACAAAGTGCATTTTTTACACTGTTGCATTCACAAGTACTTGAGGAAACAGGGTCTGGGTGATGGCAGCTTTCCAGGGTGAAGCTGGTGTATGTTCATTGCGGGGTGTTTCCAACCAACACTTAATTCCTTCTCTTTCATACAGCTCGACGATAGGAATGCAGCACTGAGGGCTTGCACAAGCTTCTGCAATGTTACTTTTCATAGCAATAGAGAGAGGAAGCACCAAGTCTCACTCTCCAGCTGGATGTGGTTAAAGGCTCTAAATTAGCTCTAGGTATAAAGAGCTAAAGACTCACATTTCAAAAAAAAATACAGAAGAGTACACAGTACACTTAAATTAGGAGGTTTTTTACTTGCCTTAGAGAATGTTTCCCACATTCCTCTCAAACTCCAGCTCAGAGACCTTTAAATAAATTATCTTCCCTGTGCTTTTGCAACACTTCTATACAGAGATGGCACACTTTCCAGCCCATAAAGGAACTACCCTTGCCAAAAATTTACAAACAACAGGGGAGCCTGCATTAGTTAAGATTAGCTCCTGTCATCCTTACTTTCAGACATAAGACAGGAATGTGTTTTCTACATTGGGTTGCTGCCTCAGGCTTAAATTCTTACATTAATGCTTCAGCAGAGAAGACTTTAGGATAAAACCTCCTTTGACTAGAGCTAGAAAAACTAAGTGTGTCACTGAGAGGTTTTAGTACTTCCTTGCTTCTTATCAGCCTTACTCTTGTGGTGAAGGGTATAGGACACACAGAATAAAGCTGTTAACAGCAACCTACTCTGTGCCACCGAGGGCACAGAATGTGCTAAAGGTAAAGACTGGGAGGGTAAGATTGACATTCAGAGGGCAGAGGAGAGGTTTAAGAGGCCTGGAATGACCTGTGCTATCAGAGAACGTGCTGCTGCCTCCTGCATCAGCCTGAACATACGGAGACTAATGGCTTTGTATCCAGCCACTGTAATCACAGACATCTGTATTTCAGTCACTGATGTGCAAAAAAACCCGACAAGTTTAAATTATAAAGCCAAATGGAATCTGTTATTCCCTACCCTTCAGAACCACATGTTGCAATTCTAAATATAAAATCCTGCATCCCACCAGGTATCCTGAACCTTGCTTTTCCAAAGGGTAAACTTCAGGGTATGTGAGATGTGTGAGTTACTGGCTGTTCTTACACCTTTCCTGTTTCTTTAGCTGGGGGCAGGGGAAGAAGGGGAAGCACAAGCTAAAATCCCAGTTATATTTACTACTTGCCAGCATTCCATTAAGTGAAATGGGGAAAAAAGACAGCAGGTTGGATGTATAAATCTGCTAAGTTGTAGCAAGCCCAGAATGCTGCATTTCTTCATTTATTTAAACCTGGTCTATCATCAGGCTTGCTTTTGCTCCACTCTCAGAGAGCTACCAGCTGCTGGGGTTTACGCTGACATCAATCATTTCTGGGTGATTTAAAAACATTTGCATTTCTACAGAAAGACAGGCTCTTCTTTTTGTAAGGTAGAGAGGGATAAAAAGAAGCACCCTGGATTCAACACCCCTAACACACTGGTGAAGCTGAAAACACTTTGAATTTCTTTTTTTTTTCCACCTACAAAAATGATTTGTTATAAATAAAATAACACTACTGGTAATAAAAGGTTTTAATTCAACACTAACCAGCACTCGTCCTCCAAAGATGTAACCTTTATTCCCCAGTACAGCGCACGTGTGAGCTGCTCGAGGCTGAGGTGGATCTCCACCCTGAAAGAACCAAAAAAAGATCCTTCAGAACATCACCAAAGCACCAGGCAAGGACAGTGTGACAAGTTGGTGTCACAGAGACTGCAAAATTAAAGCCAACATACATCAGAACTGCAACTTGAAAAGGAAATTACTTGTTGTCATGTCCCAGACTCCACAGACATTAGAAGACATACAGATTTGCCAAGGAGAGCTTTAATTGAGTTCCCTCAGTAGCTAAAGTTTAATACACCCCCTCTTTGTTTGATTTATCATTGCTTCAGTGAAATTAATTTATCTTTCATTCCTAAGCATAAAATTACAGTAACACTATTATGATATATCAATCGGTTTTTGTTGATATCTTCCCAAAGTGTGAACCATCAGGAACTGGTACAAAAATCTCAGGAAATCAGATCTTAAAATTTGATGTTACTTCCAACAGCTATATGCCAGAAAATATTCCCTGTGTAAATGAGAAATAAAGGTAGCAAAATTGGCTTTTACTTTTCAGTGGCAATTTCAATTTTTGCATTTAGTTTTATAGGGATTTTAGAACATCCAACAAAGACCATGAAATAGTGTCAGACACTCTTTAAAACATGCTGCTTCTACCAAGTTCTTACGTAAACTCACCGGGATTTTATGAATCTTTACAGTATACTCTTATTAATAGCAATAAATAGAAATGTGTGCATTACTCTTTTACTGGGAGAGCAAGTAAACCTGCTCCTTTGAAGACTATTAAAGTAGCATATTTGCTGAAGAATAAAAGCCTGAATACAAAGCTTTATCTCAAAACTATCCCCTAGATACAGAGTATTGTATCATCTCCTAATGTATTCAGATTTCTAGTACTGTTCTGACAAGGTATTTTTTGCAACAGAACCACATTATAGCAAACCCACCAGTCTAACAGCATCCTGGGGAAAAAAAACCAACCCTATTCCCATCACTCCTGAATCTTCCACATTTTAGAAGCATCAAGTGGCCTCCTGTTTAACGTTATAAGCCCCAGCAATGCTAAGCATATTCAAATTACTTTCCCCAACATCAGTTTCTAGAGCGCATTAACTATTCAAAATGCAGTAAAATCCTCATTGTGTCAAAAGACAAGAGTGGAAAAGCACTCACTCTAATTGCTGGTTGAGACCAAGTTTGAGTGGTTGTATCAAAAACATGAACATCATTATGCCATCCCCAGAATATTTGTCCTTCCTAAAAAAAGAAGTGAAAAAAATTAAAACCAAGTTTATTCTTTGCTTAAAATCTTTGTGTTCATTAAAGGATACAAACCCGGAAGTGATCTATCAAAACAGAAAATAAACTAAAATGCAGTATTTTATTAATAAATATTAGTATTTTTAATAATGATGCAGCAGCTCAGGTCAAACTGAAGGTCAACAGCATCCACCAATGTTAAGGCTGATGACACTTTGGAAAATGGGCTTTGGGCTTCACATCAGTCATGGCAGTAGACAATTCGACCTTCTAATTTTTACTGTAACATACTCAGAAATAAATAGATTGTACAAAGGAATACATTTCTGTAAGTCAGTATTTACCATTTGATGTAAGGATCTATACTCCTTCAAATGCCTATCTATTTCTTATTAATTCGTGTCACTAGAAACTCTAATCAGTCTCCTTTCTATGACCTAATCCAGGCATCTTAAAGTAACGTCATTTACTCTGGATAAAAAATTAAAGAAAATTAACTGAAAATATTTGTCAGACTCATGAGGCTGTAAATTCCCTATCATTATTTCAAGGATACAAATTCTAAAATTTTCTAGGAGTTTCATATTAAAATATGTCTTCAGTTTTATAAAACTGCCCCTCTGCCCTGGGGAGGCCCCATCTGGAGCACTGGGTCCAGTTCTGGGCTCCCCAGTTCAGGAAGGACAGGGAACTGCTGGAGAGGGGACAGCAGAGGACCACAAAGATGATGAGGGGCCTGGAGCATCTCTCTGCTGAGGAAAGGCTGAGGGACTTGGGGCTGTTTAGTCTGGAGAAGAGAAGGCTGAGGGGGGATCTGATCAACACCTAGAAATACTCCAAGGGTGGGTGTCAGGAGGATGGGGCCAGGCTTTTTTCAGTGGTGCCCAGGGACAGGACAAGAGGGAACAGGTACAAACTTGACCATAAGAAGTTCCATCTAAACATGAGGAGGAACTTGTTCACTTTGAGGGTGTCAGAGCCCTGGCAGAGGCTGCCCAGAGAAGAGGTGGGGGAGTCTCCTTCTCTGGAGACATTCAAACCCCACCTGGACACGTTCCTGCTCTGGGTGTCCCTGCTCTGGCAGGGGGTTGGCCTAGCTGATCTCCAGAGGTCCCTTCCAACCCCAGAGCATTCTGTGATTCTGCTCCTGCTCTGAGTCTACATTCCAAGCCCAGAAGTAGGTACTCAGAATACACTGAACTCTCACCGCTCCCAACATGCAGTATCTGAAATTTCAAATCTTACTAGAAGATTGTAATTTGCATTTCTGCTGATGCTACAAATAGAAGAAAAATCAAGACAGATTTTTCATCGTCACTGAGTGGAACCAAGAAACATTTTCACAATCGGGAAGAACAAATCACTCTGAATTGTGAGAAATCTCTTACCCAAAATGCATCATGGACATCAAAACAATCACTCAGCTCATTATGCTTCCTACAGCCATAACCACCAAAATATATTAGCCTAAAAGAACAATGACACAAGGTATGTTCAGTTAGCTGTTTTGTAAGTAACATTCAAATAAATAAGCTGTCATACTTAATCTCAAACTTTGGTTTGCCTACTGTACTATCAATAATATAAACAACTTGAAATATTTCATATTGCCTCTAATTACACAGCAAACCTTACCAAGATGAAGGTTAATAGTTACACTCCTCGAGAAGCCTGACAGAAACGCCCAAAAACAAGGAAGGAGGTTCAAGGTACCTCAAGGCCTCTATTTCTCCACCCACAAGCTTATTTACCACAGCCATATTTTCAGACAAGAGTCTCAAAGTGACTCACAGCACAGAAGGCAGTGAAATGCTAGAATTCTTACCCTTCTCTACTGAAATTCCTGTGCTCCTGCTGTATTTCTGAGCTTTCCACAAACGTTGTTGTCACAACAAATATTCCCCATGTTCAGCCCACAGACTGTCTGTGACCCACAAAGTCTTTCTCCAGCTTATAAAGACATTATTTTTTTTGCAACTGTGCACTACTGAACATATGGCAAGTATTACACACCTCCCAGCCTAATATTCCACCCACGAAATGGCCATCCATAAGTAATGGTTCCTAAAGTTTTGCTTTAACTTCAACATTTTGAGGATAATTGGTCTAGTTCTTAGTGATCTTGGGTTGGGAGAAGGCAATTTAGGAAATGACGGGATGGTGAAGGTCATTCCAGACTGACATTCCTGGGGAAACAGAGTTACTGAAAGCATCGTGCAATACACCAAGACATCCTGACCTGCAAATTCACAGCTTGTGAAATTTTAAGATAAACTTCAGAAAAGGTGGGTAGCTTGTCCCCAAATACATTTGGTAAATGAAAGGGTTACAGTCTGCCACCTAAAATAGGTAATTTTCTCAGTATGTGGATTACATGATACTCTGAATAGATTAACCTAGTTGTCAATAGCTAAGGAGACCTTGTTCAAATCTATTTACTTTCATATATCTTGCAGTTGAATTAGAATTTCAAAACCAAGACACAGTAACTGAGAGGCGTTATACACTAGTGATGCAAAACCTCTTCAGATGTGGAATCCAGAAAAAGAGAAATCATTTACATTTGACAGTGTTCACTGTGCATCCTTTTCTTACTTGTTTACAGTAACTTTTATAACAAATCACAGATGTGTCACTTTCTTGTGGCCACTATGCCACAATATCCAGACACTTTCCATAATAGAGACAAAATCTGAACTGTTTATTCTTAGCTAAGTATTTTTTCTAAATACACTCAGTAACTTTTACAACTCATGTATCTAAACTGACTTCATTCTTAGAAAATAAAGACATTCACTGAAATGCCTTTGCAATTGTCAGCATTTGTAGGTTATTAAAATCCTTTAAAATACACTAAATATATCTTATTCCAAGTAATAATGCAATGCTTACATAATGTAAAAAACCCCAATGTAATTAATTATCATACTGGTTTTTAAACCCATGTTAAAATTAAAATCACAATAGATAGTCTTTATCTAAAGTCTCAAAGCATTCCAGAAACTTTCACTACATTTCCCAACCCTCTCCTAAAGCGGGTTTATACTTACCATTAATTCAGCTCACATGTGAGAAAACTCTGGTAGAAAGTTGTTAGAAGAGTTACACAAATTCCCATAGCAAGCCAAGCTAAGAATTAGTTTCCTGAATCCCAAACCTGTGTTCTCTTCACTTTACAGTACTTCCTCTCTGCAATTAACACATATTAAATATTCTTAATGTGTTACCTGTCCTTATACACCCAGCAGGAAAGCTTGTCACGTGGTGTAGGAGGTTGACCTTTAAAATTTGTAATTTTTTTCCACCTATAGGTTCCATTTTTTGTTCGCAAATTAACATAATACAGCTTAAAAGAAAAAAATTACAACATTTTCAGTATAAATGATGTCAAAGAATCCAGCACAAATCACCAGCAAAAAGAACATCCCACCACCCCCAGCATACACTATGTCCTTTTTTTTTTTTAAAAAGAAAGAAAAAAAGGAGCTGTCAGTGAAGTTTACGACACGTAGCAACATATAGGAAGAAGCGTGAGAATTAGCAGCACGTTTCCTGGCCTTCCTTCAGCCAGACCAGAATATTATAATATCCTGCTCCTTCCAGGGCCAGCTGAAGCCTTGCAAAACACTTCTGCCAGACAAACAGCTCTCGGTTCCATTCTAACTAGTTCATTAACTAGTTCTGTGCAACCTAATTAGGTAAAAGTTTCACGTAATGGCTCTCATTCTGAAGCTGTGATTTTGTGAAAAGTCCTCCAAAAATGTATGGATTTTTTTTTGTCAGTTTAAAAGTACACTCTTCCTAACAAAATTAAGCTTTTCCCTAGATTTGTCCTTAATTCAAATGGGAAGTACAGCAGACAAGACAGTAAGGTCAGCACTATTATTCATTCAAATACAGTATGTTATGAAAGAAAATAATATAATACCCGATTACTGTATCCTTTATCATCAAATCCACCAAAAATGTACAGCTTCCCATTAATGCTTGCCCCACAGCTTCCGGACATGGAGGTGGGTAACTCTCCTTCCATGAGGTGCATTGTCCTGCAATTTAGCACACACGTTAAGTCTCAGAACGCTGCTTTCAAACCCGTGAGAATTAACAAAGCCAAGCTACACGTATATAATAGTTTTTAGGCTTAAACCTAAAAACACAGTTGCAGTGTTTTGGCCGTAACTAGAAACTATTGCCTAAAAGTCAAGTCAGGCTCCTGCGGCCTAAGAGGGCTTTTGCATGAAACGTTGCGCATGTGTTTGTGAAGCAGCTCAATTTTTTTCTTTTTTGGAAGGTGAAACTCCTATTAGAAGATTATAAGTAGAGCTGCAGCATTAATTATTGAAATGCTGGAAATACCATGAACTCCAAGAACTCCTGAAATGAGAACACAGTATTGCTACTGTTTTACAAACGGAAATCTGAAGCAGGAGGAGGAATAAAGGCAAGAAGTACCCACTAAGTTTGGTACCCAATATGGCACCACTAAAACAGCATTTTGCACTGTACTTAGCATAGTAAATAAAAAAAAAAACCCCAAACTTCAATAATGCCAGTTTCAGCAATGAGTTCTCTGCTCCTCAGCAGCAGTTCCTAACCTTTTCCTGACTAATCTCACTTAGAAACCAGCAACATCCCCATCTAGACCAGACGCCTTCATCTTCCATCACTGGTGGCTACACAGAAGAAAAGGATTCTTACAGCTGTGAGTTCCGATGCTTGACCTCACCCAACCTAAAAATCCTGGGGGCAACCATCGAAAGGAAAAGCTTTTTGGGGGTGACACATGCATAGCCTGTCCCTGTGGCAAACGGCACTCGCTCACAGCTGCTCACAACTGTTTGTGCTGTAAACTGGATGAGACCAAGCACAGGTCCAGGTTAAAAATAACCTTAAAAAAAAAGTTATTTTTAACCCAGATCACTTTCCTGATCCAGTTTCCCATGGGATCGTATAAACAGCCATACTGATACCACTGACACAGGGACATCAGGGATAAAAACCGAGATAGAGAGCAGGCAGTTGCTTTAGTCAAGCCTTTCACCCAAAGAAACGGGCAGCAAACCGAAATAAAAGCAAAAAGATTTGCTAGAATTTCACGGGTAACCACATGCAAACTGCTGTTTTCGGTGTCAGTGGCTTGACCACACAGATGTGGAATTTCATACACACATAAGGCACTTCACTGAACTTGCCCACCTTCCCTTTTCCCTCCAAATCCTTGCTTTCAATAAGGGTATGGATGGAATCTCTTGAATAGTGAAATATAGTAAAATAATGCAGTGAAATACATAAATGTGTAGGAGACTAGAACAGCTGGCAGAAAAGCACACAGAAGCCCAAACGGACATGATTTGTGTGTGGTTGGACTCTGATCTCAGAGGTCTTTTCCAACTGTGACAACTGTGTGATACTTTACCAGACTAAATGCAATTATTGTCATAGAAACCACTAGAAAACTTTAAAGAGGGTCATTATCTCTCCCCTCATATGATATGAAACCACAATGAATATAAAAATGTAAAGACCAAATTGCTACTGATGTACAAGATCTGGTTAGTTATGAGTTATTTATGCAAATCCACTCAGAACATGATTAAGTAATAACAAAAAATATATAATTATAAATAGATCAAGAACCTAAATAGTCAGTGTTTAAATATTCCTCTTAACAAAAAGTTGATGTATGGAAAACTAAGCCAAAATAAAACCCCCAACAGAATGCCCCTGTTTTAACAACAGACTCTTAAACTGACCATTTCAAACGTTCTCTTGAAAAAAAACCAATTAGATTTAAAGAATTAATGTGCTTCCTAGAGTTAATTTGCAAGTAGATACATCTGTTAATCAGTCTTTACATTAAACGTCTATTTAAACTCCAGGGAACATAACCAATAACTCATGTAACTGAAGTCTTTTCACCACAGCTAACTGTAATCTATGCAAAGATTATATATTAATTTAAATATAAATTATGCAACTTACCATAATCCACTATCCATTTCATAGATCCAGAGCTCATCATTAGGCAGATAAACTTCATTTTCCTCAATGGACTAAAACCCAAAAGAATTCGCAAATGTTAAATCAATTATGCATTACACACCATACGTTTTAAAAAGAAATACCAAATCATGTTACTTAGCAACACAGAATAATCTTAAGGAGATCATCTAACCAGAGCATAAGCCACACCACAGCACTACAGCTCTGACTACTGCAATTTTAAACAGCCAGCTCAATAATGCTACTATTTTACATTTTATCCTAGAAGTTAAAAAAAAAAAAAGGATGTTTTTCATGATTTGAAGCTATTAAAAAAATACAGTGCTTGGCATTTCATGATGACATCAAGCTTACTTGATTGTTAATGGCATCTTTAATGACTCATTTTAAGAGGTGAAGATTATGAAAAAATAAGTTTGTTGTATCAGAGGGAGAAAGAGAAGTCCTTTAATACCCAAAAAGCAGTATGAACATAACACAATTCGTGGAAATAATAAAATAGCACAGGGAAACCTTTAATTCATTGGGAAACATACACAACTGCTACTAACAAGTAGCAGAACAGTCCCAGAACATGACCATGAATTTAAAAAAAAATACAAAATCCTTAAGAGAGACTCAGAGACAGTCCCTTCCCTCTTCCCTCCTCTATTAAAATGCTGTTCCTAAAGGAAGTATTTTTTTTTTGGTTACTGATGTGATCACTGAGCAAATTTTGCTGTACTGTTAGCCCTCAGACCTGCAGATACAGCAAAGAGGAGCATCAAAGTATATTAAGGCTGTTCTTTAGGGGTTTTGAAAGGAAAATAACAGCTCTCCTTCACCTGAAAGGTTGCTTTTTTTTTTTCATGATCCCTTTTTATCTTTGCCAGACACTGAGACTTGGCCAGGCTGCACACATGAGTAAAGAACTCAACAACTAAGGACCAAGTCAGAAAAAAAGCACTAATTTTAAAAATAAGGAACTTAATTCCCCAGACCCACTCGTTAAAGGCACAGATGTACCGACTTAATGTTTTGCCAAGAAAGATGTGTAACAACATAAACCAGAGCAGATTTGAAGCTCCTGAAGTAAAACTCATTATCTTTTGTTTTGGAAGATACCTTTAATTAGGAGGCAATTCCTGGCACAATGTGAAAAATACAGAGAAAAGTGTTACCGAAAAGCACAAAAAGAACAGTTACTTGCAGTGACTAAAGGAAGGAACCCGAAAGAACAAAATGTTAAATATAAAGGATCTTAACCTATGCTATAAAATGAAGGAGAAAACAGATCTATGAAGACTGTCAAACAGAGGCCATGTAGGAAATAATAATAATTTGGGAAATAATGATGAGGAAGAATAACAAACAGGAGAAGGAAGCCCGAAAGAATGCAACTGTAGCACTTAGGCTGAGTCACAATTACACCATTAATTATTGCCTTAGCATTAGAATAAAGAATGAGAGAGTGTGAGGGAATAAGCAGGAAGTCAGTAAATAATTTTTTAAAGAAATAAATAAAAATTAAATTATTGTGAGGAAAATAAATTAAATCCAAACCTGAAACTTAATTATTAACAATTTAGTTACTGATATTGATTACTTGCCTGTACGTTATACTTTGTTATTACCTTCTCAATTTGAAAGGTGCTAATTGGGCGTTACACACTATGGTTGGTACGGTCTATCCTGCCAGGTACCTTTCATAGGCTGGGCTCTGCCATTACACACAGCTTGTGGCTTTCACAAAGTGCAGAAGAACCAAACTTCATCAAGATATGTCAGGGGTCGAAGGCCAAGCGCTTGTTACAGAACCAGCGCTGAGCAAATACGCCGATGCCAAAAATAAGTCAGCTGGGCAGTAGTCCACCATCAACATGTAAAATGTTAAAATGATTTACCCATTTAAAGTGCTGCTTAAAGACTAACGGCAATTTACACAATACTCTCCACAAATAAATATGTAAAACTATGTTTGCAAAGTTTATCTGCTAAACCTAACACACTTTGTCTATTTTGACTGGGCCATCCTCATTAGAAAACCTTTGAAAACACTGGCACTAGCCAGTCCAGCCTCAGTTTCTAAAGGCCAAAGCATAGAGAACCACCAAGTATTACCAGCAATGTAGGTCTTGCATAGTTATACAGAGTATTATGGAGTTTAAGGCTGGAAAATGACACTGAGTCTTCCTGCACACCACAGATGACTCACACTATTTTAATACATGCTTATTCTTAAGGTGGCTGACTTCTTGACACTACAAAATATGTACTCAAATCCTTATGTGACTTGCAACCACAAGGAACTCTACCTACCAAAGACCCCCAAAGGGAAGAAAAGCTGTGAGAAGAGTTTACAGGCTGCGGAGGGTTCCTCCATTTCATTATAGTTCGGTATTGGGCAAGCCTGACTTGGGACTGCCCCCCGTCCTACCACAGCTGAGGGTTTGGACTTCAGTATGCAAGATCTGTTCATTATTTTCACATTATTTTCAGTATTTCAGTAGTCACCAGCAGCACAACCCTTCCCAGGTCAAACGAGCAGAGCTCGGGAGCAGAGCCAACTCCTCAAATCCCACCAGCTGCCCAGCTCCACCCTGCCTTTTAAGTCCAGTGTTTTCAGTTATAAAAAAAGAAAAAAAAAATAAAAAAAAATAAAAACCCACCACCCAACACTCCATTTGCCAGAAAGTAAACTATAATGTGCTTCAGGAAGAGATAACCAGTCGTTAGTACCCGAGAGCCCTAGAAACGTCCTTCCCTCCGCTATTGCACACATTCATAACACATAATGCGTTTTTCAAAGTTAAATCCAGGAATCCCCAACTAGAATTCTCCTTCAGAAGGAACAAGCTTTGCAGATGTGAAAGTTCACCTTAGACCATGAAAAACGCAGACAGAAAAATACAGAATACGTCAACAGAAAGACGTTTTCAACCTGATCAAGACCAGGAATAACACCAAGCAGTGCTATGTTCATGTTTTAAGGCCAACATGCACAGACACTGTGGATAAAATGACCTAACCGTGTA
Organism: Nycticryphes semicollaris; assembly: GCA_013400055.1. Taxonomy (NCBI): domain Eukaryota; kingdom Metazoa; phylum Chordata; class Aves; order Charadriiformes; family Rostratulidae; genus Nycticryphes; species Nycticryphes semicollaris. The sequence continues at coordinate 601,778 of VXBJ01002455.1, forward strand.
TAATATAGTATTGTTCATAGCTCTCTTTTGGGATGAATTAATCCAGAGTCACAAGGATCTACTTATGCCAGAACTAGAACCGATCTTTTGAGGGGAAAAAACAAAACAAAACAAAACAGAACTTCTTCCTAAGGGAGGAAAGCACACTCTAAATCACATACAGTTACTAATAAGTAAAAAATGCAGGGACTCAGAAACAAGAATGCGAATTACGCACTGGAAAAATACACGGGTACAAATTACAGCCGTCACCCCTCAGAGGACGGGAGACGAAGGAAGCGCTCCCAGAGCGCAGGGGAAGCAAACCGGCTCCGCCAGCCGACAGCCTCTCCGCCATGGAGGCGGCCGAAAACGGAGTAGAGGGCAGCTATAGGCAACTTCGCTTAGAGAAGGAGGCAAACAGATGCGGGAGGGGAAAAGTTGTAGAGGAAAAGGCTTCCCTACACCTTTCTCCTCAGAGCCGCCNCCACGTATCCCCCCCACACGTAGAGAAAGTTCCCGTCCACCACGGCGCAGTGCCCGCTTCGCTCCTCGGCCACGCAGAACTGCTCCGCGGAGTCTGCCGCCATCTTAGGAGGAGGAGGAGGAAGCAGCTCGCCTGCCTCAGTGTTGTACGTCCCGCCACCGCCTCCTCCGGGAGAGGCTACGGCTGGCTCTCCGCCGGTCGCTCCCCTCAGGCGGAAGGGGAAGCGAGGAGGGTCCAAAGTGTAGGGCGTCACCCTCCCCTCAGCCCCGCCGCCGCCCCGTGCGGCGCCGGGGGTTGAGGCGGGCGCGGTGCCCGCTGCCCTCCCGCTGCAGCCGGGGAGGTGGCCGTGTTGGGGACACTTGGCTGGGTTTGTCCTTGTCCTGCGCCGGGAAGGGGCGCTGTCAGGGCGGGCACAGGCTCCTGCCCAGAGAAGCAGGGTGAAGGTTGGGGTGTGAGATTGAAGGCCTAATAAACTGGAGAAACCTGTGAATAAAGAGAGTGAGGTGAGGAAAAAAGCCCCGAGAACAGGATTCCTAAACACAAACCCGGGGCAAGAATGGGAGGAAGAGCTGGATTTTGATGTAGGAGGTGGTTTAAGACAACCACAGTAGAACTCGCTGTCTTTCTGAATGTGAGACAAGTTACACTCCTGATAGAAATAGCAGCTATTGAAACAGTAGCTGATACTAATTAAAACAACCAAACAATCATAGAATCGTCTAGGCTGGAAGGGGTCATTGAGTCCAACCATCAACCCAACCTGACAAAAACCACTCCTAATCCATGTCCATCAGCACCACATCTGCCCACCTTTTAAATACCTCCAAGGATGGTGACTCCACCGCTGCCCTGGGCAGCTTTGTCCGAGGCTTGATGACCCTTTCTATGAAGACATTTTTCCTAATACCCATCCTAAACCTCCCCTGGTGCAACTTGAAGCCATTTCCTCTTATCCCATCGCCTGTTCCTTGGGAAAAGAGACCGACCCCCCCTGGCTACACCCTCCTTTCAGGGAGGTGTAGAGAGTGAGAAGGTCTCCCCTCAGCCTCCTTTTCTCCAGGCTGAACACCCCCAGCTCCCTCAGCCTCTCCTCACAGGACTCGTGCTCCAGACCCCTCACCACCTCTGTTGCCCTTTCTCTGAACACACTCCTATGCAATTGTATAGGAGTTCAAAATGTTGACCCCAGAGAGGAACATCCCGTAAATGCTGTCCTCTAACCTGCAGCCTGGAAGCAGATGAAGCAAGAAGCTACATGCCGCGATGTGGTGAAGAGAACACCAGAGGTGCTGCACAGGACCGGTGTGTTGGGGCCAGTGCTGAGCCAGAGGTAACTAACAATAAAACTGATGTAGCTGATGTTTGGATATCAGTGGATCATCTCCCATCACGTCCCAAACTACCCACTTCTCATTATTTAAGGGGTTTATGCTCTCTGTTATCCCCACCACTCTATAGCCTTTCCTGTATGTTGGCCTGCCCTTTAACAGCAGGCTGGGTATGCTGCCCTTCCAGCTCTCATACTGTTAGATCAACAACTTGGTGAGTTCCAGCTGAACTGTGGATCCAGCTGGAATGAGTGGGATTCAAAATGAAACAGGTTCAGCTCTTCAGAAAGAGTAGCAGAATGGCACTTGTGAGAAACAAGCACTTCAAAATCTTGTAAAAGGACACCAAAAAGTAATTGTAAGGATTTTTCCTGTGAAAGTGGGACATGTACTTCCTCTGTTGGATCTAGGGGGGTGGACATTATTCCTGTCAATAACTACTAATATTAAAATGAAGAACTGTAACGATGATGCAGTGGGATGATGGTTAAAACACAGGAATAAGCACTTGGAAGAGTTAAGAAAAACATGGGTATCAGGCAAATTATCTGTAAATCTATAGGTCAGGTAGAGCTACAATGTGATGTCTCAGAAAGAAGCTTAGGAACAGTGCAAAGTCAGCAGTCTCTGGTTTTGGTTGTGCTGGGTATAACAAGGCAATCCCATCGATTCCCCTTCAGCATGAGGTGGATGTGCTGTCTGATGGTGAGCCGTTCAGCTGTCTCAGCAGGATCCCTCCCTCAAGCCACACATGCAGAGACTGCAGTGTGGTGATACCCGATGAAGCCATGGCAGGCAATGGAGGCAAAGAGCTGGGGACATAATCAGAGAATCACACAGAATACTCTGGGATTGGAAGAGACCTCTGGAGATCATCCAGTCGAAGACCCTGCCAGAACAGGTCTACCCAGAGCAGGTCCCACAGGAACGTGTCCAGGTGGGGTTTGAATGTCTCCAGAGAAGGAGATTCCCCCACCTCTTCTCTGGGCAGCCTCTGCCAGGGCTCTGACACCCTCAAAGTGAACAAGTGCCTCCTCATGTTTAGATGGAACTTCTTAGGTTCAAGTTTGTGCGCGTTACTTCTTGTCCTGTCCCTGGGCACCACTGAAAAAAGCCTGGCCCCATCCTCCTGACACCCACCCTTGAAGTATTTCTAGGTGTTGATCAGATCCCCCCTCAGCCTTCTCTTCTCCAGACTGAAAAGCCCCAAGTCCCTCAGCCTTTCCTCAGCAGAGAGATGCTCCAGGCCCCTCAGCATCTTTGTGGTCCTCTGCTGTCCCCTCTCCAGCAGTTCCCTGTCCTTCTGGAACTGGGGAGCCCAGAACTGGACCCAGTGCTCCAGATGGGGCCTCGCCATCTGCCAGAGCAGAGGGGGAGGGTGACCTCCCTCCACCTCCTGAAGTCATGGCTTCCTGAGCTCCACACAGATGGTTTGGTGGAACAGAAGTCCACAGCTCCTGCTGGAATACTTTTATATCTCTGGTGGGAGGCTCCAGGCAACCTAACAGAGCCCCAAATACAGCAGGATGCTGCAGGGATGTGTTTTATATTCCCAGTTTGGTCACATCTTAAAAGAAAATGAGTTTTTTTTTTTTGATGAGGGCTACATTCCTTCTCCAGGTGTGCCTTCCTTTTTCAGGTGAGACATAAGCTGAATGTCAAAATCCGATTTTCTTCAAAGGACCATAAGCAGTAATCTTAGCAAACAGAATAACTTACATAAGGATCAGGCTCATAATTTGCATCTAGCTACTTGTCTGAGGTGAGAAATGGATCGTATCTCCTGCCAAAATAGCTGAGACCTGTCAGATGGTGGCTTTTCATTTAAAGAGAGTAGATGCAGCTTCAGCCATGAGCCTGCTCCCAGATGAGGAGGAAGGATTATAAATTGCACCGTTGAGAATGGACTAGTGCAAACAGGCCGATGTTTTTAATCCATCTCTATAACCCTGCAAGTGGTATATTTGAGTGAAATATCAGTCATTTTTCATCTGGAGAGAAGGCCCCACAAGACTGGAACTGTATGAGGTAAAGGACATTTATTTATTGTGGCCTTTACCAGGACTTCAGCGCCTCAGAGCCAAAGGAAAAAAACGTGTATGATGGTGGTTCCCTGGTTGTGTGTAAAAATGACCATGGAGACCATCCTGTGCACGTTGGCCGAGATGGAACCATCTGGAAGGGCTCCCCGACGGACAGCACTGGCATGTGAGCGGTGATGAACTGGAGAACTGCAAGTTTCTAAGCTCTCAGGCAGCGGAGAGGCGTCATAAGAAACTTGTCACCCAGGTAGGACTGTTATTGTCAGTGTTTAAGAGTGTAAGGGACAGGAACAGGGTCCCAGCACACCCGTCCAGCTGGGAAAGAGTCCTGCAGAGCGGTGGTTAAAGGCAAAACCCAAACCTTTCTATGATTCTGTGACTGTGAGGGAGAAGAAAAGAACAGCAGAGAAGTGTCCCATGCCATCTGGCAGAGTAGAGGCATCAACGGGTGAAAACATGTCTCAGTCACAGTTGTACAAGCAAGACGGATTCACAGGCTGACATATTTGGTGGACAAACTGAAGCTGGAGAGACTGGGACTACTGGAGATATTGAGAGAGTTGGGGGGTTCAGCCTGGAGAAGAGAAGGCTCCGGGGAGACCTTAGAGCCCCTTCCAGTCCCTAGAGGGGCTCCAGGAGAGATGGGGAGGGACTCTGGATCAGGGAGGGGAGACACAGGATGAGGGGGAAGGGTTTGACACTGAAAAAGGGGAGATGGAGATGAGATCTGGGGAAGAAATTCTTCCCTGTGAGGGTGGTGAGAGCCTGGCCCAGGTTGCCCAGAGAAGCTGTGGCTGCCCCATCCCTGGAGGGGTTCAAGGCCAGGTTGGAGGGGGCTTGGAGCAACCTGGTCTGGTGGGAGCTGTCCCTGCCCAGGGCAGGGGGTTTGGAACTGGATGATCTTTAAGGTCCCTTCCCACCATTCCGCGACTCTGTGGGGATGTGGCAGCCATCCCTTCCTGCAGGACGTTGGAAAACGGGAGGCACCGACGCTTCCCGCCCCGGGCTCGGGGATCGCCCTCCCTCCCGCGGGCGCGCTCCCGACTCTGGCTCCCTCCGCCCCACGGTTCCCCCCTCCACAGGCGGAGCTCCGGCGAGGCCGTCCCGGAGCCTCCGCCTCCCCGGGGCAGGGCCAGTCCCGGGGTTTCAGGGGCGGTGCGGCGGCGTTTGGCGCCAACTGCCCGCCATGGAGCCGGAGCGGCTGCGGCGCCGCCTGGGCTCCGCGTTCCGGCTGCGAGGGCTCCTGCTACGGGCGTGAGTAGCGCCGGGGCCGAGGAGGGAACGGATAGGGCCGCCGGGAGCAGCTTCCCGGGCCGGTACCCCCTCCGGTAGCCGCTTTACCCGGGGTGGGGGGCGGGGGCTTCTCATCCTTGTGGTGCCCGCCGTGGGTTTGGGTAGCGCCAGAGGTTGCCCTGGGTCTGCTCTCGGTGCCCTCCCGGTGGTGGTGCGGGGTGGTTTGGTGGGGATTTTGTGTCTGCCGGTGACACTGACAACTCCGGGATCTCCTTATCGAGTTGTGCTTGACAGGTCGGTCTTCAGCATCTCTTCCTGGAGGGAGAAATGGTATTTCCAAAGGTGGATGATAACGCATAGGAGTTAAAAATTGCAAGGTTAAAGAAAAGTGATTTCTGCTTGCAATTAGACAGTATCATGGTTTATACAAGTTCCTGGGGCTCTGGGGCTCATATTTTTTCTTTCAAGATGGTGTGTTAATATTAGTTCCATTTTGTTTCTGGTGAGGATGGGATATGACTATTTTGGACAATGTCCTGTCAATTGCATTAGTGAGGAGGCCAAGTCCAGAGCTCCCGACCCCCCCCCAGTTCAATGGGCTGGGACATCTTGAAGGTCAGGCTGTTCAGGACAAGAGGAAATGAGCATAAAACTTGACCATAAGAAGTTCCATCTAAACATGAGGAGGAACTTTTTCACTTTGAGGGTGTCAGAGCCCTGGCAGAGGCTGCCCAGAGAGGTGATGGAGTCTCCATCTCTGGAGACATTCCAAACCCTCCTGGACACGTTCCTGTGCAACCTACTCTAGGTGTGTAAGCGACGTTTGTCCAGTTTTAGTCTCCTTGGTTCAAGAGAGACATTAAAAAAAGTGGAGAGGGTCTAGTGGAGGGCCACCAAGATGCTTGGAGGGTTGGAGAACTTGATGTGAAAAAAAAAAAGCAAAGGATTTGGGTTTATTCAGCCCCAGGGAAGGAGTACTCAGGAGGATCTACTCCCAGCCTTCCTGAAAGGTCGTTATGCAGAAGGCAAAGGTACTTCCTTCTCAAGGATGCACAGGGACAGGGCAGGAGGCAATGGGCACAAACTTAAAATCTTCACTTTAAGAACAATTAAACTTTGAGGTATTTTGACTAGGGAAGGGGTGGAATCTCTCTCACTGGTAATAGTCAAGACGTGGCTCGTTGGGGCATAATCTAAGTCCCTGCTTTAGGGAGTAGATGGTTGGACCAAATGGTCTCCAGTCATCCCTTCTAACACGGACTTTTCTATAATCCCGTGAAAAAGTTGTTTGTGAGGAGAGTCATTAAGCACCGGGACTGGCTTGGGGGAGGTTATGAGATCTCCATCCTTGGAGATGCACAGAATTTGACTGAACATCGCTGTGAGCAGCGTGACTGGCCTGTTCGAGCAGAAAGCTGGACCAGGAGACCTCAGAAGCCCCTTCTGACATGAGTCCTTCTATGGCTGTATGAAGATGAGGTTCCTTTACCTCCTTCTTATTTCAATCCTGATGGTTTTTTTCCTCTGACTTAAATTGGTGCAGTATTACGCAGTACTAATGACTTCTACTTTTTTAATCATAAGCCATTTAGCGATTCTGTGCATAGTTTATATAAACTGTATGGAATATGAATTGCTTTTCTGAGCTGACTTTCTTCACTGGAATTAGGGATGCTCTGAAGTATCTTAGTGAAGCTCTTCAGTCCATCAGTGAAGCAGAACTTGACGATGTAGTTGAAAATGTCATTGATGCCGTTGAAAAACAGCCTTGTAAGTAAAGAATTTATTTTTCTTAAGCTTGCTGACTTTACCTTGTGCTCATAATGTTATTTAGACAGAGTTACTGGGGGCATATGCACTAAGGTGTCACTCTAGTCTACCAGGCTGATCAAGATAAATGTATTTGTGGACATTCTGTTTTGTTAAATACTGCAGTTTGTAAAGTCAGCAAAAGATAGTATAATTTTGCCATCTAAAAAGTTGGCAGCTTGGTACCTCCTGACTTTTCCAAGAGTAGTGAAACTGAGTTTGTGTTGACATCTTTGCATCTGAAACTACCATTTTCAATATTAAAATAAATGAAAGAGATAATTAGAAATGAATTCACTTGTAATTCAGCAGTCCGGGTGCAGAAAAGGGTTAGGGTTGTTCTTGGCTATAGTTGTAGGAGCCCGGCTGTGGGAGGGGAACAGTTCCATTCCTTCCTTCAGAGATGACTGCCTCACACCCGAGGGGAGTGGGAGATGTGAGTACACCAGTGTAATGGTCCAGCAGATTAAATTAAATAGCTGTGGGTTGGGAATTAACCATCACCTGGATGTTCTCTGAAGCACCAACCTGATCTCGTGATAGTAACACTGGGCAGAACGTGCTGATAAGAGTTAGGGCAATGTAGCGCTGGAGAAGCTGTACCTGCTTGGCCCGTGAAAGTACATCAAATTCCAAAGTCCAAAGATGCAATCCAGAAAACTCCTGGAGAATCCCAAGAAAAAAAAAAAAAAAAGGAGATGCTCAAATTGCTGAGCTTTTGCTGGGGAAGTTTTCACAACACGTTTGGTTCTGAGCGTGCCTGAAACTCCATCATCTTGGCCAGGAGTATTTTGGCCGGGGACTACCTCCTGCTTCATTGGGACACTGCGTCCTGGGGTACACAGATCCAGTGTCCCTGCTCCTAAGTGCCATGTGAGACATGGGGCAGTAGCTCAAAATGTACCTGACACAACCCAACAGCACAAAACATAGGAGTTGGGACACCTTTAATTAAGGAATGTGACTGACGGAGGTGGCACCGATGCCTGACGTGTGTGTTTACCCATCAGAGCTCATAAGAACTAGGGAATTTAGGGTCACTTCCAGTTTTTGGCCGAGGAGATTAAAATCCCAATAAATGTGATCTAAAATAATTGCTAGGCCTTGGATGCGTTCAGGAAGCCTTCTTGGCCTGTCCTATTTAAACGGAATTAAATCAAGGGTGGGCATGTGCTTGCTTTGTGGTTTTAGTAGAGCACAGACTATGGAAATTAGGGTTTTGTATTCCTAACCTGGCCATGGGATAACGGATCACAGCTGATCAAAAGGGGACTGAAAGCGGATTGAAGAACTAGTCCTGATCTGGTGTAAAGCCTGCCGGTACAAATGAATGCATCCACATTTTTGAACCAATTTGCACCCGTACAAGAAGCTCTAGGGCCGTTGTACGTGCAGTCAGTGTAACTCACCAACACCAGTCTTTGTCCAGGGCAGAATTTTGTGCTATGAATTCCCATATTTTCCAGTTAATGCCTGTGAGTTGGTTGACATTGGGGTAAAGGTGCAATTCAGACGCGCTGCTCTCTGCTGTGCTTCCTGCTGGCTCCCTTAGTGTCCCTTTTGCTCTGTTGTTCAGCACTCTTCTACAGGAATTGTGATTTCAAGTCCCATGCCCCAAATTGGGAACTCAAGGGCAGGTTTTTCCTGTGCTGATTTCTGTTCCAGGAGCCCAGCAGTTGGGCTTCCCAACACTGACCACGTCCTTTTGTGATTCGTTGGTCTTCCCTCCAAATTCAGCAGAACATTAGTGTTTAGAAATATTTTTGAATTTCAATTATCAGTTTAAATCCCTGAAGACAACAATGCGCCTGTCTCCAACACGGCGTTAAACTGTTTGAATTCTTATTTATGACAGCAATCTGCGTGATAATGTTCTGGAACAAGATTAACCTCCCGAATGTGAAAGCTCAGATCTAACACATTTAGTAGTTTATTTGGCAGCTTCGCATCAACTATAATTGTCTTGTGCCCCGTGTTTAGTGAATTAATGGTGGGCACAGTATGTGTGTGGGTTATTTTTTTCGCTAGAGATGTGTCCTTCTGGTGAGAATACTAAGTGGTTTGCTTGTGAAGAGAAAACAGCATGAGTCATTAGCTTACTGAAAATATGCTTATTTGTGTAATATATTCCTCAGGGAAGACTGAGCCTTTTGGTTTTTTTTCTTAGAATATTTGAGACCTACTTACTTTCTTACTGACTGCTTTCCACAAGCTGCTGTTTTAATCCCTCGAAATTTGCTTTTCAGTGTCATCTAATATGATAGAACAGTCCATGGTGGAGGCAGCCGTTCAAGAGTGTAGCCAGGCATCGGATGAAGCGATGTACGGTGACATTATTTCTTTTTTGGGGGTTTAGGGGAGTTGGTCTGTGTTCCCTCATTTCTTCCTGGGAGATAAGTGTCAGGCATTTTCTGCAGTGCTACCCGTGCAGTAATTGCTTTGTGCTTTTGCCTTCCTGGTACCGTCTTTGAAGGGTAGTAAAGTTCCTTCCTAGAAAATTTGTTCTCCTGGAGAGTCCTCCAGGGGATTCTAAATATAATACTGACATTCTGGAATCAAAATGCTATGGTTCTGTGTTACACGGGATACAGGTTGAATATTAAGCAATAAAATAAACTGATAGTTACAACGCAGAGAGAACTTGTTAAATCTTTCCATTTCTTTGTTTCCTTTTCTCAGTTCAAAATTGCCTACGGTTATTTTTTGTGCCTTTCATCAGGTGCTTCTTTCCTGGAAGCACTTGGAAGAGTTTCTCTCCCACAGTGCTTGTTTCTGCTTCTTTTGTATAGAAGAGCTATTTCTTGAAAACCATGACTGGTTTTCACTCTCTCTGGTAACAAAGCAGAGAGCAATTACTTGAGTTTTTGAGAACTTTATTTTCGATTGTGATGACTGTGTTTCCCTTAGTCTTTACGCTGTGCATTGACACGGTAATGCAAAGCATCAGATGCAATCCCTTGGCACTAAGAGGGAAATGAGAGGCATCAGAAAACTGATCCAGGAAAAATAATGGGAGGTATCAACTCGATTAATGGTCTGAAGAGCTGTGAGTGTGGGTTGTTTAAATGTTAGCCGTGCCAAGGCTGTCCCGTTGTCAAAAAAAGGTAGCAGAGGATGGTGAGGGAGGGAGATGAGGAGAGCTATTCCTCTCTCATTTCTCAATGAACTTGGGAAGAGTTTCCTTTCTTTGAATTAGAAGGTGCAGTAGTATCCAATAGGTAGAGTGAAGTGGGGGAAACGGTGATAACGCAGGGTGATAGTGAATAAAATTAATATAATTTGGTCAACCTGTTTTGTTACTGTTTGTTTCATCCACTTCAGATAACGCTGTAAACACATTCTCATTTCAGAGAAAATGTTTTCAACATTATTGGAGCCTTTGATATTCCACGTTATATTTATAATTCAGAAAGAAAGAAGTTTCTGCCGTAAGTTTTGCATATTTTAAGTTTCAAACACTTCTCATTTTAACAAAAAATCCTCTATTTCTTTATAGTTAAAATTCCGTTTTCTGATCTTTCCCTCTTGGGTTTGCTCATTTCAAGCTTGAGTGAGAAAGTGAGACAGTTTTGTTTCTTAGTCTCTGAAGACTCTGTGATAAATGCTGGCTCGTAAATAAATGGGTTGTTGAGTTTTTCCTGGTCCAGTGAAATGAAGCTGAAATGGGGGGACCCTGGTCTCCTGTGACAGTGCATTCTGTGCTGCCTGTGGTGTCACTGACTCTGAAACTGTGGTGTTTGTCAGATAGTAGAATATCCAGCCATGTTTATGCCATCTGATGGATAAAAAAAGACAGTAAGGCTAAGGACATGCAGCACTAAATGTAGCTTGTTTGTTTTCAAATTTGGCTGTTTAGTTCTTTTTTAGAATCAATTTGGTCTGTCTGTTGCATGCGTTTATTTTTCAGACTGTAGCTCACAGCTCCCTGAATGCCTGGGGGATTTCTAAGGAGAGCTACAAAAGCAAAATTAGGAGCAACTGGTAATCTCCCAGGTTGGAGAAAAGAAGTAGTTGGAGGACTTGCTTGTAAATGCTTTGCTTGCTAAAGAGCTTCCCTTTACCAGCAAGCAGCCCAGACCGCTGAGTCAAAAAGATGTGTGTTTGAAGCGCGTAGTGTTAGCTGAGGAGTGGGTGGTGGCCTTCCCTGAGAGGGCCTGCAGTGACCTTCCTGTAACGACCAACTCGTTTTCTGGCTTTGGTCTGTGATTCTGATGGTCCAGCGAAAGCCACCTGAGTGTTTGCAGGAGGAGTTTTATTCCACAGCCACTTCCTGGCTTTCCAGGCTACTGGAAGTGGAGATGTCTATAAGGACAATCTGCTAAGCTAGAGGAAGAAAATACTCCTTTCCATGGCCACTTAAGAGACATAACTGCTTTTTGAAGTACTTATTTCTGCAGAGCGGAACGATAAATCGCAAGGCCAGTGAGTTAGAGGGAAATTAAATGGATGTTGTCTTCAAAATGCAGAAAGGCAGGGTCCCCAGCAGAAATCTTCCTCATTGCATAAATAAATTGTGCAGTAGTGTTAGAGCTTTTGCAGCCCCCTACAACTTTTAGATCAGTAAGTCATTTCTGTGTGTGGAATGTACCTTTTTTTAATCTCGATTGCATTAAAACTTTCTGCAGTTTGTCAATGACCAACTTCCCTCTGCCCAATTTATTTGGAACTGCCAGAGATAAAGCAGAGTTGTTCCGTGAGCGCTACTCCATCTTACAACAGGTCAGAAAAATGTTCTCCTTTGTTTAACAAAAAATGCACAAACCAAATGCTGGGGTTTATATTCTTATTTTATATTCAGTTTTCAAAATGTGCTGTGAGAGCCAGCTACGCCTTGTCATCTCTTGGTGGCACAGGCATCTTGTCCTGACTATGCTTAACAAACTCAACGTTACTGGGGAAACTTTAAGAAGTATTTTGTATGGGAGTTGTAACGACCTGGCTTTTTGACAGTCTTCATTTGCTTTTTAAACTGGTTTACTTCGATTTTGGTTTCTGCAGAGGACCCACAGACATGAGTTGTTTTCTCCTTCACCGGTTGTTGCTCATCCTGATGACAGTGGGAGCAAATTCCAGGTAAAAGAAACGTGGGGTTTTTTTCTTTTTTTTCTTGCAAAGGGAACTGTGCTTGTGTTACACTTCAATGCACTAAGAATTCTCCAGTGACATCTTGGTTTTACATCCTACATGGGTAATCAATGGAAATGAATTATTCTTGATCAAACTGAGTATCAAAAGTACAACAGAAACCCGGCTTCCTGGGATGGAAGGGCATTAGCTGTTGAGCTATTTTGCATTTTGCTTTTTGCTTCCCTCCACCCGGGGATATTTTTCATCTTTCTTTCTTTTATTAGCACTACATTCAGAAACCTGCAGTTGAATAAAGCCAGAAATTTAGGCAATTTGTCCTCCATCTCAGCTTTCTCTATTAACTGCTCTCCCTATCTTGTACAGTTATTATGTATTTTTTAAAAAAGGCAAACACACCTGAGTGTCAGTGGGTACCAAATAACGTTGCTACGTGATGCCACCTGCATCACTCTGGAGTGTTCTCTGTCACCACTTAAAGTCCCTCAGTAAAAGCAACTAGTATTACCGTAGGGGTGCATGGTGTCCCCGTGGTTCAGACTGGCTCCTGCTGAGGATCCAGTTTCTACAAATTAGCATTCTTAGACAAGAGCAGAATTTACTACTTGTTCTTTTCAGTTTGAGCCAATTGTAAGCAAAACACTCATAATAAATATTTCCTTGCTAAGCAGTACTTTATGCTGGCAGCCATTATTGGAGAGCTTTTCCTAAACTTAATTTGCTTAATTTGCCATTCAGGAATTACAGAATCACAGAATAGTTTGGGTTTGGAAGGGTCCTTAAATATCATAAAGATCCACCCACTGCCCTGGGCAGGGACACCTCCCACCAGCCCAGGTTGCTCCAAGCCCCCTCCAACCTGGCCTTGAACCCCTCCAGGGATGGGGCAGCCACAGCTTCTCTGGGCAACCTGGGCCAGGCTCTCACCACCCTCACCCCAAACAAGTTCTTCCCCAGATCTCATCTCCATCTCCCCTCTTTCAGGGTCAAACCCTGACCCCTGATCCTATGGCTCCCCTCCCTGATCCAGAGTCCCTCCCCAGATTTCCTGGAGCCCCTTAGGCACTGGAAGGCCTGTTCCTGAAATGTGTTCCTGACTTTTCTAACGAGCCTCTATTCTCTCATAGCTCATTTGTGTATTGATGTAAAAACATGTGCTGTGTGCTGCTTTGTCTTTCCTGCTTGAGAATAGTTATATGGAGAGTTTGTTTTAATTCATGTTTGATTCTTTGCCTTTGGTTCCAGCTTAAAACAATAGAAACCCTATTGGGCAATACAGCTAAAGTGGGAGAAGTGATTGTGCTTGGAATGATAACTCAGCTCAAGGAGGTAGGTTTTTATTGCTCTTGATTGTGGAGTATCTGGGTCACAATTCACTTGGTGTTACAGTATATTAGAAGATGGGAAGGCTTAAACATCTCAACGCTTTATCCTGTCGTTAAGTCAATAGCAGAATCTCATTGATATCACTGGTGCAAGATCCATTCCCTAAAAAAAGACTTTTCCACAACCAGTCACAGAATCACAGAATCACAGGATGCTCTGGGGTTGGAAGGGACCTTTGGAGATCATCCAGTCCAACCCCCTGCCAGAGCAGGGACACCCAGAGCTGGTTGCACAGGAACATGACCAGGCAGGTTTTGAATGTCTCCAGAGACAGAGACTCCACCACCTCTCTGGGCAGCCTCTGCCAGGGCTCTGCCACCCTTACAGGAAAGAAGTTCCTCCTCATGTTTAGATGGAACTTCTTATCTTCACGTTTGTGCCCATTCCCTCTTGTCCTGTCCCTGGGTACCACTGAAAAAAAGCCTGGCCCCTTCCTCCTGACACCCACCCTTGGAGTATTTCTAGGTGTTGATCAGATCCCCCCTCAGCCTTCTCTTCTCCAGACTAAGAAGACCCAAGTCCCTCAGCCTTTCCTCAGCAGAGAGATGCTCCAGGCCCCTCATCATCTCTGTCGTCCTCTGCTGTCCCCTCTCTAGCAGTTGATGCTGGTGTTGGGGGGGAAAACGCCTTTCTCTTCTCACTGCAGAGTTTTGCAATGCTCTGTGTCAGCAACCACAACCTGTTCTGTTTTCCAGACGTGCCCCTTCTTGAAACACTGGAGCCTGCCATGGCTGTGTTTGGACTTGCCCTTGCCCTGGACTGGGATGGGAGGGGAGGGAGGGGGAGCTGCAGCAGCTATTGCTATAAACTACATTGTTTTCTGTTCTGCCAGCGTGTTCTAAGCTTACAGTGTTAAAACCCACTGAATTATTTCTAAATCCTGACTGATAGCTGCATCTGACTGAAGGACTTATGTGTTTGGGTGTGTTTTGCTGTGTTTTTTAGGGGAAATTTTTCCTAGAAGACCCTACAGGAGTCGTCCAGCTGGACCTTAGTAAAGCCATATCCTTTTTCCGTGATGTAAGGTTTGAAGAAATTTCCTATAGAGCTGGAGAACTTTCAGTTGAACAATGAATCAATGCTGACCGTTAAAAGATTGTGTATTGAGAACTGCAGCCCTGTCTTTTCCCTTCTTTTCGAATTCCTTGGCTGCTGCAGCTCAGTGCCCTTTCCCAGAGGCTGTTCGGACGGGGTTCGCCTTCCTCCTGCTGGAAGCAGAGCGTGTTGCTCTTTGCGGGCGGTTTATGAGGCAGCCTGTGAACTTCCAGTAGCTTCCAAATGGGTTACACCGCCTGGAAAGCAAACTTTGGCTAAAGAGCTAGTTTAAGAGTCCTGATCTAAGAAAAAAAATAAATCTTTCTTAACCTTTCTGCACCAGTTCCACAGTGGTTTATACACTGAATCATCCTTTGTTTTGGCAGAAGGTAAAGCAGACTGTTTTTCTTAGCGTGTAGTAAGTGATTCTTATTATGGCTGTTGCTGCAGTTAGATTTCTGCCAGGTGTGGCCAAACAGACAAGTCTCATGATGACAAGGCTTGACCATAAGCTGAGTCCGTGACTGAGATTTTTTTGGCCTTAAGCCTTTCCTGTCACCCTGTGGGCTCTGGAGGCAGAGCACAGAGCTGTGAAATTTGTGGTTTTCAGCGATGACGGTGGGATATGAGCATCTGTAGCAGCTTTGAGGACTGGCCTTAGTTAGCCTGGCTGCAGCATGCTTGGAGGAGTTATGGCTAGATTAGGAAAATAGATCAGAATAAGCACACAGCATGATTTGACAATGTGAAAACGGTGCTTTCTGTTGGCAAAACTTTGGTCCTTCAGAGGCGTTGATGAACCTTCTCATTAAGGTGACGGAAAGGGCTTGTGGTTTTGGAGCCTTGGATGTGTTCTGTGTTTAAATTTTGTAAAATAAACTAACTAGAAGTCAAGAGCAAGAATGATAGTGGAGACAAGCATCGCCCTGGTGCTTCTGTTCCCCTGAAGGGTGGGACTGTTCTCCAGAAAAGGTGCAGTTTGATGGAGGCTCTTGTGGGGCAGGGCCAGCAAAAAGGATTCCTGTTCCCTGACATTCTTCCTCGGTTGGGTTGAGGAGGTTGGTTGTGTGGCTGCGCAGCGAAACCCATTCATAGAAGTGTCTGGGGTTGAAAAATAAATAGTTGGTTTCTTGCTCAGCCTGTTTCTCAGGTGGGTAGTTGCCTCCTCTGGGTCACCACTAACCAGCACAGGGACTGGTGCTGTCACAAGAGAGGGATTGATGGAGGCTGGGAGTAGCTGTGCAGCGCAGCTGCCAATGCTCTGACTAATGTCTGGGACATGACGTTGCTAGAAAAACTAAAGGTTATTTTGTTGTTCCAAAATCTCTTAGGTTGGTTTGAAGATGAAGTTTTTCATGTGAACGCGTTTGGATTTCCGCCTACTGAGCCTTCTGCCACCACTAGGTATAAAAACTGACTTTCAGCAGCCTCCCTCTGTATGTTGTTGCATGTTTCTAAGTAAGCACATTATTGTTCTATAATTTCTGTGACATTCAAATCTACTATTCTCCCCCCCTCCCCAAAGGCTTCAAAATAAATACAGTTTTAAGGAAGCAATTCTAGGACTTGCTGGTCTGCTTGGACTGATACTAAAGCCTGAAGTCTTAGCAGAAAACCCCTTTTAAAGCCACTGGGTTCTACAAATCAATAACAATTGAAATCTAAGCCCTTCTCAATTGCAAAACTAAATAACTATTAGATGGGAATAAGAAGTTTCTTGTTGCTGAAGGAACGGATGGGGGAGAGAACTGAGAATAAATATTACCCTGAGATGACCTGTTAAATAATGGCAGGGCAGCCCTGCTGTGTTATCTCCAGGTGACTGCCATTTCTCTGCCATGGTTTCTCCATGAAGTCCTAGATGGTTATTGATACCATCTGAGCTACCTATCATAATTATTATTTAAATGGTTTCAGTGAGTCATAATCAAAATTACTAACAATTTGGGAAGAAAACAGAGCTAACTCCAATATTTTCATGATGTAGAGCCTTCTATGGAAACATAAACTTCTTTGGAGGGCCGTCTTCAGCTTCAGTGAAGGCTTCTGCAAAACTAAAGCAGCTGGAGGATGAGAATGAAGATGCCATGTTTGTGTTTCTCTCTGATGTGTGGCTGGACCAAGCAGAAGTACTGGAAAAGCTTCACACGATGTTTTCTGGTAGGTGAGAAGTGCTTTGACTCTGAGCCTTGTTTTAGGGAATTTTTTTACCATTTCCCTTAGGCCTTAGCAGCACTGATGAGTGCAGCAAGGTGGTCTGATGGCCAGCTTGTCCTTGATCCCCAGCTGTGTCCTTCACCTGGGCCAAACTGTGATCTGAGTGTGATCTTCTGTGAAGTTTGGTTTGTCTGCCTGTTTTTTTGAAAGTATGCCTTTAAACAAGGAAGTCCAACAACGATTTTCAAGAGCCCTGTTATTGCTGTATTGTGCATTTTGGATGAAGTTCTGTTTTGAGAAGGCTGCAATAAGCCTGACTGTTGCATTTTGTTTTAGTAGGATCTCACTGAACCCAGCGAAGTCTCACTCTAATTTTGGTGACAGCTATTAGCATTTCATGGTTACTATTCTATTTCTTTTGGATCTTTCCCTAAGAGTTTTAAGAATTGGGTTATATTATATTTTTGCAAGCTGATACTTCCATTTCATAAATCCCTTTGTACTAATATTATTTTGGACAGTTGTCCTTTCATGTGCTGTGACAAGAACATTTCTCTTGCTCGTGAAAGTTCTTCTGAAGCTTAATTTAAAGAAAACATCTTACATCATGAGTGACCAGCAGTTCCTCGAATGCTTTCTGATTCTACCAATGAAAAATAGTGTCAATTCCTCTTAAAATACGAGCTGTTTCTTCCACTCATCACTACATTAGTAATGTTGACAACATCTGGGAGGTCAGTGAATTGCTTCTTTCTGTTCCAGAGCAGCTTTGGACCAGCTTGGCCTGTCCGTCTGGGGTAGAATGGAAGTGGGAGAGGGTGGCTGCTTTAAAAATAAACAATGTAAAATGAAGAGTGGGAAACAAACTGCTGCTCACCTCAAGAAAATGGGGCACAAATTACCACACTCCTCCAGAAGTCACAAAACCAGTTCACTGTCTTGATCAAGGTTGGCAAGATCCTCCAGGCAAAGTGAACGTGACCTGAGATTGTGTGGACTGAAGTAATAAAGGGCCTTTGGCCAGCGAGGTTAATATATAGTGAATTCCCCTGGCAAAGATGCATGCATTGCATTTACTGAGACTTTTTTTTTTAATGGGCAAGTAATAAGCTCCATAATTACAGACTGAAAAGAATAGCTGAGTGGAAGAGCAAGGCAGGCAGAAACCATGGATGAGCCATTTCTCTGCTCTAAACAATTCTGTGCAATTTACCGACGGGACTGAAAAATAGTGAAGTAAATCCCAGCCTGTTGGTGCATGGTTAGAAACACGCAGAGTAACCCAGAATGTGAGGTGAATGCCTGAGTAGGAGGTTTTATTTTTCTTTTAGGAATGGGAATCGTGTTTCTTTTTTCAGTCTTTGCTATAAAGCATGTGTTTCTGGTGATTAGTGATATCGTAAGAATTCATCAGATTGTTAAAACGCTCAGGCAGTTCCAGTTCCTGTTGCTTTGTAATGCCAAAGAGCGAATTAAGTGTTGGTAGAGCCCTTGAACTGGAATGATGCATGGAGGTTAATAGTAATCCATTGCTACCTACTCGCTATTTTTCTCTTTAAGGAAAGACTGCGTTTTTAAATTGTATTATTTATTACAATTGTACTTTGTGTGACTACATGACTGGGTCAGTGCTTTGTTGGGTACACACAAACAATGTTGTTGGAACGGGGCCTGTAAATAACAGAGGGCTTCCGTGGAGTGACATTTATACATTGCCATTATCCTTCTTAAGTTAAAAAACACCCTGTGTCAAGAGAATACTTGAAGTGTATTAACAGCAGCAGAGCTTGAAGTGCTGTTTCAGTTCCTGCCTTCCATGGAACGGGCTGGAGGCTGAATGCTGGCAGGTCCTGGAGCAAGTGGATCTTACACTCAGGTTATCTTCTCTCTTTCCCCAGGTTATTCCCCTGCACCTCCAACCTGCTTTTTCTTCTGTGGGAATTTTTCATCTGCACCGTATGGAAAAAATCAAATTCAGGCACTGAAAGGTGGGGATGTCTTGGAATATACAGTCAGACCTGTACATTAAATTAAAATAACAGTGAGAAAACAAATTAAGAGAGCAGAAAAGAAACCCTTATTTTCTAAGTGACACATTTTTTAATGTACTGAATTATAGGGGTGATTCATAGACTGAGTGTTTATTGTCTAACCAGGTGTTACATCATAGATTATTTTGTTTTCCTGCCTCTAGGTTCTTTGAAGGCTCTTGCAGACATTATATGTGAATATCCCAGCATTCATAAAAGGTACGCAACAAAGTGCTATGAAAAGGGAAGTCTGTTCATTTTGTGAACCCTTTGCTTTAATTACTTTAAGAACCTAACAGATACCGTCTTTACCAAGCTGGTCTTGTGACAGGCCTCTTGGTTTCTTTTGGGAGCGGTCTTAAGATTTTGATTTTTATCTAAAATAGCTTGGTCATGGAAACTGCTTTTGACTGAGCAGAAGTGCAACTGCCTCTCCCTGGAACATTGTCCCCATGGCTTGAGTGTGGCCCATGATTCCCCAAAAGGGCTGTTTGGCTGAGCCCTTTTTTTTCCCCCTGGAATAACCTTGAAATCAGGGTGGTTCTGCACGAGCAGTGCTGCTTTATAAACTGACGTTGAAGCCTCCGTGCTGCTCCGAGCACCTACAGGCCCCAGAAAATGTCCTCTGAAACACTGGCTGCTGCGTTTGAGAACTGACCAAAGCAACGAAATCTGTGAAGGAATCTGTTACTTAACCCTTCTTCAACACCACAGAGCAGAGCCAGTTCCTAGAATAGGCCCCAAAAGCAGGAATGGCCGCAACCTGTGGCTCTTGAGCTAGCTGTGTGCTGTAAAGCGTTATCTCCTGGGCTGGTCCACCCTCCTGTGTCCTGGTGGGGCTCTGGTGTGCTGCTGGTGGGGGTTATCTGGAGTCCCTGCATGAGGTCCTGGAGCACATTGCTCCAGGGAGACCTTATAGGGGCCTTTCTGTACCTGAAGGGGTTATAGGAAAGATGGGGACAGACTTTTTAGCAGGGCCTGTTGCAATAGGACAAGGGGTAACAGCTTTAAACTGAAAGAGGGGAGATTGAGCTGAGACCTGGGGAAGAACTTGTTTGGTGTGAGGGTGGTGAGAGCCTGGCCCAGGTTGCCCAGAGAAGCTGTGGCTGCCCCATCCCTGGAGGGGTTCAAGGCCAGGTTGGAGGGGGCTTGGAGCAACCTGGTCTGGTGGGAGGTGTCCCTGCCCAGGGCAGGGGGGTTGGAACTGGATGATGTTTAAAGTCTCTTCTCACCCAAACTGTTCCACAGCTCTATGATTACCACCCAGTCCTGAGCCAGGCTCAGAGCACAGCAGTTTTGTCCCCCTTCCATGATGAACAGCTCTTCAGGTTTCTTCCACTTCAGTGAGCAGTGGATGTGTATCTTCTGCCTTAGGTGTGAGTTCTATGGTGTATAAGGCCAGGAAGAGCTGTCATGTCCACCCCAGAATATGTGTCTGTGGAGTGAGGGTGCTGTAGAACAAATGTTCAGATACTTCTCAGATTGTTCTGTATAAAAGTGATATATTGAAAGTGATATATTGAACTTTTCACAGTAGTCGATTTGTGTTTGTTCCTGGCCCTGAAGACCCTGGTCCTGGTTCTATTTTACCAAGGTCAGTCTGCTTCACTTTTTCAAATTTTGGAATACAGAACTGAATAGTTAAAGGGGGTACAAAGTCTCTGTTGATATATCTGTTACTATTTATTTTAGACCTCCTCTGGCTGAAAATATTACGGAGGAATTCAGACAGCTGGTGCCATTTTCTGTTTTCACCACAAATCCTTGCAGGTAACAGTGTAACTTGTTGTTTTTCATAGTTGTGGGTTTTGTTTTTTTTTTAATGAATGACTACTTTATGTGCAGATGTAATTTTCAAAAATGACAAATTCTTGAATTTTTCAAATTAATAGAATTCCTCACGTTAATTGTAACTAGTTTTAAATACATTAAGACATAAGTAAATTGGTGATGAAAGTTTGATAGTGGGTATAAAAATCCTGCTTGAAAGCATCATGTTTCTTCTGAATCTGGAGGGAACGACGGGAAAGTGGTAAAGGACTATTTTAATTTAAATGGGCTTTTTCATTATGCTGTGTTAGAAGACGATCAACTTTATAATGCAGCTCCCTGTCTTTTAATTCTGTCCCAATTTATTTCGCTTTGTTAATGTTTTCCATTTAGGGTTCAATACTGCACCCAAGAAATAATTATCTTTCGTGAAGATTTGGTAAACAAAATGTGCAGAAACTGTGTCCGCTTCCCCAGCAGCAACATGGACATTCCTAACCATGTGAGTGAGTTGGCTTCAGCCCTTCATGCTGAGATCTGACTGCTTTTTTACCAGCGGGTCTGATTTTTGGAGTGCTCTGACCTGCCTTCCCACAACACCCAGGAGGGACTGTAGGAAGAATCTATACATTTAGTATTTTTACTTTAATTTTCATCTTGATTGGAAATACCTGAATCCATGGG
>VXBJ01002455.1:622820-634132 GCA_013400055.1 Nycticryphes semicollaris
AGTCTGGAGAAGAGAAGGCTGAGGGGGGATCTGATCAACACCTAGAAATACTCCAAGGGTGGGTGTCAGGGGGATGGGGCCAGGCTTTTTTCAGTCGAGCCCAGGGACAGGATGAGAGAGTTCAAACCCCACCTGGACACGTTCCTGTGGGACCTGCTCTAGGAGGATCTGCTCTGGCAGGGGTTGGCCTAGCTGATCTCCAGAGGTCCCTTCCAACCCCAGAGCATTCTGTGATTCTGTACATACACCAGCAATGGGTGTTGTACCAAGAAATATCTATTCCTAAAGGCAAAGTTTAATACAAATTCTTTTTTTGGGTCGGTTAACCATGACATTTGCAGGAAGGCAGCATGGTGCTTCTCCAAAAGGCCATCTGCATTTACTGCCTTCTCAGTTCAAGTCTTAATCCTGTTTCCGATGCACGGCCACAGCACCCAGTTGTGATTCCAGTTAACGAATGCTCAGCCGGAGCTGATGAGACTTGCTGATATAATTGAAGAAGACCCAGGCAGCACTGGCTCATCGCAGCCATGGATGGAGTCTCTTTCTATTTATTTTGTAGAGGCTTGTTATTTTAGTTTTTTTGGGAGGTTTGTTTGACTCAGAATCTTCTTTCGCTCTGTCCCGACAGTGCTCAGTTTCTTTGTGAGCTCAGAGAACCCACTTCTAACACCAATGCAGCTTGGTTTTGGGGTGCATGTTATGTGTCCACCACAAGCCATCACTTCCTAGGGTTTTCTCATGCTTGGAAAGGAGGGAATTGCAAAGAAAACGTAGAACTATATATTGCAGCGCTTTCTGCAGATGAGAGTATTGGGTTGCTTTTGCTCACTTCAGTTTTTCTCTGCCTTTTCTGCCTGTTACTAGCTTTTTAATTCAGCCATCTGTAAAAAAATGAAGGGATTTTGTATTTGTAACGTGAGATCGAATCAATAGTGACTTCAGGCCTCCTACAGTATTAGTAGAATAACCAGGCCTGGGCTCAGTACATCGTTTCCTTTCAGACCCTTCCACCAAGCTGCTGTAGTGGTTTTGGCCCTTTGGGGAAAACGGAGCCCTAACAACAGCTACATAATTGGTAAGAGCTAATAAAAGCTTTCCAAAGGGCTCGAGGAGAGAGTTTCAGGAATTAAAATATCCTGGCTGGAATTTGCCAGATGAAAAAGGAGGATTTCAGGTGGTGGCTGGAGCAGAGCAACTCCCACAACAGCCAAAGGAAACAAAATAATTTGGGAATTGAATTATTTCCTCAGCTCAGGGAAAAAAAAACCCAAACCTGTGTTTAAGTGTGGATCTAGTGGTTAACTGGAATTGTGAGGCAAAAAAAAAAACCAAACCCACCCAGAAAAGGAAACTTATGGCAGTGTTGTTACTTCCTGGGCAGGAAGAAGAGGTAAGTGGATTCCCTCTGGAGAGTCTGGTCGATTAAATGGTTTTGACACCTTCAAATATTGGCTGATATGTTTTAGGAAGGAAGGACTTTGTGTTTTTAAAAAAAAAAAAACCAAAACCGAAACTACAACACGACAAACCAAACTGTTGTAGGGGAGTTCCTGCTTTACCCTAGGAATGGACCATAATCAGAGGAAGCGAGATACGCAAGACAACATTTCCAGGCTCAAAGCTTCTTTATTAACAGCATTAGGAATGAGTTAGACTTCTCCAAAACAGCTCAAACTGACCACTTGCCTTTATCTTGCAGTTTGTAAAGACCATACTGTCCCAGGGGCACCTGACGCCGCTTCCGCTGTACGTCAGCCCCGTGTACTGGGCCTACGACTACGCCCTGAGGGTCTACCCCCTGCCCGACCTCCTTGTCATCGCCGATAAATACGACCCCTTCACTGTCACCAACACCGACTGCCTCTGCATAAACCCTGTAAGGTTTTTCCTTATGCTTTGCCAAAATTAGAAGGGGGTGCAGGCACATTCACACCCGTCTCTTAACGATCTTGTGCAGTATTTTACTTACGCAGTGTGCGGTATTTACGTTTTTTCTTCCACAGGGTTCGTTTCCAAGAAGCGGTTTTTCATTCAAGGTATTCTACCCCTCCAACAAGACAGTTGAAGACAGGTAAATATATTCATTTTATCTTTTGAAAGGAAGTATCTTCTTACCTGGTGAATTTCCAGTTACCGGGAGGAACACAGAAAATTGACTTTTATCAACAGGGTGAACAAATGTCAGTGTTCAAGCAGGTACCGTCAACTTACACTTCACACTTTGGCAGTGTAGGACACCCAAGTGCCTAGAACTAAACGAATAAATTTAGAAATTAGTCAAGTAACAAGGACGAGAAGCATGATCCAAAAGCAAAAGGCAAGACAGACCATACTATGTGATTTTTCCCAGTTGGGAACCAGATTCATTTCTGGAGATGATGGTTGTTATGTAGATCAATTACACTTAAGAACAATCAATGTTGTGATCGTCATCAAGCCCACAAGCGCTTTCATGCTTTCATTTTGTGTATTTTAAGTCTATACTTACTCATTCCAACTGTGGTCTTGCAATGGCTGGAAAAAAGGCCATCTGCCACAGCAAAAAGTATTAAAAAATATCGAAGGGCTTACAAGGATGATTAAAACTTGCCTGTTTGAAATAACGATGGTATAACCCACCGGGAAAAGTTTCCTGCTTTGTTGCAGAAGCATAGTATTGTCAACTATCTTTAAAAAAAACACCTAAATCTTGCTTTTGTTTATTTTCAGCAAGCTTCAGGGCCTCTGAATTTCTGCATGACCACAAAAAGGGAGCGAGCTGTTGTAAAGCCAACTGTAGAACTCATTTTAGACGGATTGATGTTACGCTGTAATTACAGACTGTTTATAATAAATGTCAAAACCAAAACCGGTGCGTTTTGTACACAAATAAATCGTCACTGGAAAAAGTGCTGGTGGTAGTTTAGAGGAAGTGTAGAGTCACAGTGAAGATTACTGGCAAAGACCAATGAAACAAGGGAACTGGAGGAACCAGATGCATATATATACCACACAGGAAATATTTATCTTTTACAAAAAGAAGTTAAAGATAGGGTGAAACTTGTCTTTTACCAGTGAGTTGAAGTGATAGCTGGTTACCTGGAGGACATACTGGAATTGCAGCAGTTATTTTGTTTCACAGAGCCCTTCCCGCTGCGCTGCCATCGACATGGCCGTGGCTTGGGAGCAGGAGGACAGCGGGGCCATCGGGGGGGTGTGTGTGGAAGCCGGGTATGAGGTGGGAGCTGAGGGTCTAAACCCAAAAAGCAGGAGACCGCACCAGAAGACACTCCACCGGGAGGGGATGGTGGTGCCAGCTCAGAGATATGGGACAAGGGGAGAGCATGAAGCCCCTGAGGCAAAATGAGGGGACAGGGGTGTTCAGAACTGGCGAGGAATCGACTCTGAGGAAGACCACTGAGGGAGGGTCCGCCATCTTGTTTGGCGTCTCCATAGCAACTGGCCGGAGGGGTCCGGCGGCGCCATCTTGTTTATAATCACCATAGCAACCAGCACGGCCAGGCCGGAGCCGCCATCTTGTTTGGCGTCTCCACAGCAACGAGAGCGGTCAGGCCGGGCCGGAGCCATGGAGGGCGCGGGGCGGCTGGAGGAGCTGGAGCTCAGCGCCGAGGAGGCGGAGCGGCTCCAACGGGCCTTTCGCGACGAGCAATTCCGGGCGCTGTTCGCCGAATATGCGGCGGAGCTGGCAGACCCGGAGCAGCGCAAGTTGTACGAGGAGGAGGTGGCGGCTTTGGAGCGGGAACGCGGCATGGAGGTGCGCTTCGTCCACCCTGAGGCGGGCTACGTCCTGCGCACCAGCCAGGCCGGCTCCCGCCGCTGCTACCTCAACGTCTGCAGCAACCCTCAGGTCGGGGCCCCGCAAGCCCACCCGGAGCCCGGGGGTCACCGCTGGGCCTTGCCTTACAGCCTGGCGCCGGGCCGGGAAGAGCTGGGCTGTGGCGGCCGCCGCCGCTTGGTCTACGATGTAGTTTTCCACCCGGCGGCCCTCCGCCTGGCCGCTCGCAGCTCCCGCTTCCGCCGCCTGCTCAGCGACACGGCGCTGGAGGCGGTGGAGCGCCATTGCGGCGTCCAGCTCGACCGCGCCAACGCCACCGTCCTCCGCGGCACCAAGTACAAGGGCGTCCCGCAGGCCCCCGTTATCCGCACCCCGCTGCCCGGCGGTCCCCCGCCGCCCACCGACGACGGCGANGCCCCACCACCCCGCGCTGGAGCATCCGCCACCGCTCCTACGTGGACCTGCAGGACTATCGGTGCTGCCGCGACTCGGCGCCCAGCCCGGTGCCCCGGGAGCTGGTGGTGACGGTGGAGCTGCCGCTGCTGAGCTCCGCCGCCCAGGCTGCCTTGGAGATCCGCGGCCGGGAGCTGCGCCTGGACTCGCAGCGTCCCGCCTACCGCCTGCGCCTCCGCCTCCCCTACGACGTGGAGGAGAGCGGCGGGCGGGCCGCCTTCAACAAGGCCCAGCGGCAGCTCCTGGTCACGCTGCCCGTGGTGCCGCCGCCCGCCCCGCAGGAACCGCCGGGCCCGGCCGAGGAGTTGCTGCTGGAGGAGGAGGAGGCGGAGGCCGAGCCCGCCGCGGAGGGGCTGGACCAGCCTCTGGCGGCTGAGGCGGGCGGTGGGGCCGCTTCCCCCTCTCCGAGCGCCAGCCCCGAGCTCTCCGTGCCCGGCAGCCTCGGCGGGGCCACCCCTCCGTGCCCTTCCCTAGGAGAGAGCAGCCCCGACGAGATGGTGGCTCCCCTGGGCTCCGGCAGCCCAGAGGCCGCCGTGTGCCCTCCCTTCCAGCTCAGGCAGGATGAGGCCTCCCTCACCCTGCTCCTCCATGTGCCTGGCATCCTGCCCCAGAGCCTCAGCGGCGCTGTGGGCACGAACCACTACAGCCTCCGCTTCTCCAGTGACACTGGTACCTATGCCCTCTTCTTACAGTTTCCTCCCGCCAACAGGCTAGAGTCCCCCGAGACCAGCGTTAGCGTGTCTGCCCACAACGCTGCCGTGGGGCTTGCCAAGGCCCCTGGCTGCACTGGGCCCTGGGAGAAGTTCTGCTTCGGCCTTGACGCCTCCACTCTGCAGGTAATGGCTTCAAGATGGCAGGGTTTGGGGCGTCACGCTCCCCAGGGTGCCACCGCTTCGCTGCGGGGTGTGTGTAACCTCTGCTGTCTGTCTGTGAATGATGTCTCAGCGAGGTGTTGGGTTATCAGTCTGAGTTCAGAAGGCAGCAGTGTGCTGATGGAAACTGCTTCCCTCAGAGAGCTGTTACCAGACGTAAGTGGAACGACCTAATTAGCGCTAGGCTTGTATGAGCAGCGCAAAGGTCACGTCACCAAGCTGACACCTTCCTCCTTGGAACTGAAATGACTTTTGCCTCCCTTGCTGATGTGTATCTAAGGGAAACTCTGATGATGTGTGAGAACACAGCCTGCCCTATGCCCTCAGCATTAGCCTTTAAGGCCACATAAGTTGCTTGTGCAGCGTATTCACGTGGAGAGAGGAGATGCTGATATAACAGCAGGCATACACACACATGCAGACAGCGTCCTGAAATGCAGGTGTGTGAGTGGTGTGTACCTGTGTCTGTATTTCAGGACCAAACTCCCGTTGACAGCCACAGGAGCACCCGTGGGCTCAGCCAGAGCAGTACAGCCAGCGATCGGCGGCTGCAAACTGCTGTCAGTTGCCATTTTGCTGGTCAAGTTTTTCATCTTCTCTTCTTACCGGCCTTGAATATGATTCCAGTTGAGATGTTGTATTATTTTATGGGTCATTAGGCAGCGATGCTCACTGGGATGGGAGGAGGTTGGCAGGCCTGCCCAGAACTGGCAAAGTCCCTGCAAAGGGATGCTCACCTTGCGGCACCCTTGCTGTCGAGAAGCACTCCTCAGTTTTTGCAGAGAGCTACGTTCTTCTGTAAGCTCAGAATTTCAAACAATTTACCACGAGCAGGGATTAAGGCTGCGTGATTCTGGTGTAACCTTTCAGCTATGTGATGTGGAGTTTGTCTTTATTTTAGAGCAATAAAATCTTTCACAGGTTGGATCACGTACCATGGGAGTGCAGGTCCAGAAAAGTGGCAGGTTTAAAGAACATCCACTGGGGTCGTGGCTTGGAGTATCTTAATTGCTCCATCCCTGCAGTTAAAAAATACTGAATTTGGAAAGGTATTTATCCAGTTGGGATTTGTGCAGCTGCATGTGTTTAATTTCCCATTTAGCCAGCTGTGTACCTTTCCTGTGGTAGCAACTCCTCAAGGAGGGGGCTGGTCATTTTGGGTAGGTATCGAAGATGATGGATTTATTGAGAACTGAACTGTTTGCAGTGCGTTTCCTTCCCTTCTACCGGATCAGGAGCCTGCAAGTCTGGGCACGTGGGGCTGGGAAACATTCAGCACTACTGTAAATTGGGGTGATCGACTGCTGGGTGCTGATACAGCATCAAATCATGCAAACTCCTGCCTGTATAGCCCCATGGGGTAGGGACTGCAGGCATTTTACCTGCTTTTTTTCAGATAGTTTGACTGTCCATCTCCTTTGTCACTCACTGTGCTGTGTGTCTGCATGCTTGTTTTATGGCATGCAGGCCTAAATGCAGGTTTTAAGGGAAACCAGTGGCTTTGTGTGACTCTGTGTGAGGATATAGCTGAAAATTCAGTTTGGGAACAGGAAATTTTGCTGCTGTGTGTCATTACTACGGTGACTGATAGACATTTCTGCACACCTTGATCTCAGTCTAATGACTGAAAGTCTTTGGTATGTGCATTCATTACTATGGTTGGGGGAACGTTGTTCAATTGGAAGTTGTTAAAAGGACATGCAGTAATGGGATTGCGGTCAATATTACATTTTTGTGAGTTAAAAAAGTCTTTGAATGTGCTGAATGTATTATATATATTGTAAAATGTTTTGGGTGGGGTAGTAGTAGTAGGTGATTTGGCATTAGTCATAGGCCTCCCAGCCATTCATTCATGTAGCAAGCTAAAGAAGATTGATTTCTTCCGGGGTCCTTTTGGAAATTGGGCCTGCAAATTGAAGCAGCTGGAATAGTCAGAAGTAATTTGTTCTGTTTGCCTTTTTTTTTAAACTGTGCTATTTCCCCAAAGTGCCTGTGCCAGTGCTGGTAGCTGCATTCCCTCAGAGTGAAGTGAGAAAAATGAATATTTAATTAGAGCTACTATTACACACTGTCTTCTGTCCATTAACTATTTGCTTGTGGTACCTTCTCTTCTACTTATGTTGATCTCCTCAATTTGTCTGCTGTCATTGCTGGGATTTTTCTGCTTTGAATCTCTGGCTGTAAATCAGAGGTATGGTTCCTGTGTTGAGGAGTTGCATCAGTCATAGAGGAGGGTTTTAGGAACACACACGGCAGCAGCACCCAGTTTAATTCCTTTGGGAGCTTTTGATGGCCAAAGCGAGCAGGAATTTTATCCTGCACCTCCCAGGCCTGTTGCTATCTGCTTGTTTGTAATCTCTCCTCCCACAGCAGCGTTGCTAGAAGATACTGCTCAGTGAAAGAAGAGGCTGAGTTGCTTTATTTTTACAGATAAGAAATTCCTACTCTGCTATCTTCTGGGGAGTTGTATTTTACTGGAGACCAAGATTTTCTGTGTTGTTTCAGGGAACAGAATCACTGAAGGGTTTGGGTTGGAAGGGACCTTAAAGATCACCCACTTCCAACCCCCCTGCCCTGGGCAGGGACACCTCCCACCAGACCAGGTCACTCAAAGCCCCCTCCAACCTGGCCTTGAACCCCTCCAGGGATGGGGCAGCCACAGCTTCTCTGGGCAACCTGGGCCAGGCTCTCACCACCCTCACACCAAAGAAGTTCTTCCCCAGATCTCATCTCAATCTCCCTCTTTCAGTGTCAAACCCTTCCCCCTCGTCCCATGGCTCCCCTCCCTGATCCAGAGTCCCTCCCCATCTCTCCTGGAGCCCCTTTAGGGACTGGAAAACCATTATTCCAGACTCCTCACGGGGTTAGTTACTTGAGAAATCTGCCCATCTCGTCAATGGCTCGTGTGTGGTTCCCTGCATAACTGTCTCCCGTGACCTTGCCGAGCAGCCAGGAAATGTGTGAGGATAATTGTTCACTGACTGAGCAGGATGTGTCTCCTCAGCAGCCTCCTCCCTGCGCTGTGATGTAACGCGGTGCCCGTCGCTCGGTTCTCATTGTCCCTGTGCCCCTGCCCGGACCAGCGGGGATGATAACGGCGTATAGTAATTACCTGTGATGTCCCTGTTACCACAACTGGCCTCTTGTCTCGTTAGAATTTGGTCTGATACAGGTGTTGGTAGAAGAATGAGTTGAGCTTGTCCTTAGGACACCGTTCTTGAAACAGAATTTCAAGGACTGCTTTTCCTTTTGTAAAGTCGGATACGTTCGAATCCCTGTGCTGAGAGACGATATATTTAGAGCTCAGTTTCCATAGATGCTGAGCACTCTGAATTCCCACCCCAGCAAGTGCTTATTTTCAGCAAATCTTTACAGTGCAACAGCCCTCCCTGGACTTTAACCGTGTCATTGTAAGTATTCCTTCGTCTGGTAGCTCTTGGTGTTGCTTTGGTTTTACTGCTTTCCCCTACAATAGATACTCAGCTCTCTGCCAACTCTGAGCTCTTAACTTCCAATCAGGGGTTGCAGCCATTGCTTCTCTTTCTCCCTGATTCTTGTCACTCCTTGGTGACACCATAACATCCCCAGTTATGGTGAGCAGAAATGCCATAAAAGTAAAGATTCCATAACTCTGGACTTCGTGGACCAGGATCACGTATTTCAGGGGTTCCAGAGTTATCTTTTGCCACTGCTCTTGTGCTCTGTCCCTCTACTGGAGACCACACAGCGTTGATCTTCCTGCAGGGCCTGCTCCAGGCCCTGTTTTTCCAGGGAAATAGAGACCCATGATGTGAGGAAGTTGCCTTCACCGAGTCTCTTTGCCCTGAAGGACCGGGTACGGGCTGTGCTCCCTCCATTACTCTTCTCTTGCCGTTAATGCCTTCCACGTTGCTCCCTTCCATTTGTAGAAATCCTGGGAGCTCAGGCATAGGAAACTCCTGCGTCAGAGACTGCCCCTTCATTTTAAGACAACAGAGCCGGGGGGAGTAAATGATGAAAAACGAATGGTTGAGAGTTAAATAACCATTAATAAAATTTGTAAGCCTGCCAGGCAAGGTTTCTGAGAACAGTGTGTCCCAGAATGTCCCGGTTTACAGCAGAGCTGGAGTTGGGCAATTACTGAAATCATGGCTTCGTAAAGCACCATCTTTTAATGTTTGGTCTCCTGGGGTTAAACTCTCAATTCTTAACAGAAATAAAACCCAGTTTATTTCTAGTGGGTGTATCTGAACTGCTGAGGCGTGGAGGCTCAGTTACACCAGCATGTGAAACATATTTGTGAGATAAGTAATTCTGCCTGCAGTTTTTGGGTCATTTGTGCTTATTGTCATGTGATTAGAAAAAAAGATTGGTGAAAGTAATGATTCCTTTTCATGCTGCTCCACACCCTTCCTGTCCTTCTCTGTGGCCTGAAGTGCCTTTGTGCAGAGGATGTGTGCTCGCCCTGCGGGTCACTGCTTCCCTCCTGGGGTCCCCCTCGCTGGGCAGGGAATCGCTGCAGCCAGAACATCCCTTTTGTAATAAAACCCCACATTCTCTTGTGGAGAATATCAAGATTTAACTCACGTAAACCCCCACGGGGCTCCGGAGAACAGCAGGGAGCAGTTTCCTCTGCTTTACAATGCATTGAGATTATGGTGTTTTTTTTTAACATTTACAGTATGAGAAATATTACACTTAAGTGTTCCTGGTGAGCTCCTGGTTTGAACTGAGCTTGGGTTACACTGTTTGTGAGGATTAGGTGACACAGGTATCTAAAAGGGGATTGCACAGCAATAGGAAAGCTTTGTTTAACTTTTGCAGGAATGTTGATGCCTTCATGGAGAATGGTTCAGATGGGTGAGTTACTGAGCATAAAAACCCCAAAAGGGGTGATTTTTCTGCTTGGCACAGCCACCAGCACCCTGGGAAGGAGATCCTTTCAAAGCTTTGGTTGCTTTTTCCTTGGGAAAACTGCCGGTAAATCCTGCTGGAGCCTTGTGACCTCTGCTCACCGACTGTCACGGGTTGTTTTCTAACCCCTGGACTTGTGTCTTCTGCTTTGGCAACAGGTACCCTGCGGGGCAGCTCCGAGACAAACACCCGCCGTGACCTGTTTACACAAAAAACCCCGCGGGAACAGTGTTATTATTACTTGTCTTTGCAACAGAGGGGCTGCCGGTCTTTTTAATTAATCCTCTCATTATCTGATTGAACATGGTATTTGTCTTGTATGTGCTGTCGGGTCTGTTGCTCCCAGCCAGATCCCGTGCTCTCCAGCCACGCTGGGCACACGCCTGGCCTGGGGCTGCCCAGAGGTCACCAATTCCCTGGAAAAGAAGCCATCTGTGGGTGGCAGAGCTATGATGCTCCCGGTGCTGAGAGCGGGTGGAAAAGGCCATGGGCTGGGATGTGCCTCTGTGGGCAACCTGCCTGGGGTGTCCTCCTGCTCCGTGGTCTCGGAATTAGGGTTCTTGCAGATAAACGTATTGGTTTGAGAGCCAACCAACCCTGAAACCTGGAGAGCTGGAAGATACGTTGATGTTTTAAGCCTGTGTCACCTTTCAGGAAGAAATCTGTACCAGAAAGTAGGATTGAGTTCTGTATACTCTCACAAAATCTGGACAGAGGTGCTGGGTCTCAGCTGCATGGAGGTTTTGCCCTAATTTCCGAGCTATTTTGAGGTGTTACTTACTTTCTTTGAAAGTCAGGGTTACAATTTTCAACTTCCAAGTTGCTGTGAAGAGTTAAAATCATAGTTAGGGGTAGGGGTCACTTTTTAGAAGACAATGCTAGAAACTAGGACTGTTGTGCTTAATGCTACAACAGTTTATTTTTGGTTTTAGGGCTCTTGGCAGGTTTTTTGGGAGGTCAGAGGAGAACAGAAAAGGAGAACAGAACAAATCTATGGTTGATTTATTTTTTTTTAAGTAATCTCTTTTCCAAACTACATTAAGAAACTTAATTAGTTTGCTTTTGCTGTAAACCAAACCGATTTCTGACTAGCCTTTAATTGGTGGATGCATTGTGGGAATAGCATACTTACACAAAACAGTTATGGCAGGAAACATTATTAACCTACTGATTAAGCTCATGAAAGCTTCTTTTGAGCTGCTTAATCTTTGCAGTCATGGACACTTACAGATGTTTTTCACCCTCAGTCCAGGTACTTTTGTTCACCAAAACTTTAAGCTTCAAATTCATAGAATCTAGAATCACAGAATGGTTTG
>VXBJ01002456.1:0-20069 GCA_013400055.1 Nycticryphes semicollaris
CGCTCAGCAGCCCACCCACCAGGTGAGAGCCCCCAGTGCAATCACAGGGCTTTTCCCGACTTCAAAACACCTCCAAAAAGGCCAAAAAGGCTTTTTCCTAGCCTTTTTTTTTTTTTTTTTTGGCTCCAGACCCCTTCTCCAGTGCAGTCTTACCTGCCTTGAAGCTAGTCTCCGTGGCAGTGACTGCTGGGCATGTTAACAGCTCGTTTAAGTTTGCCAGGGGAGGTGCTGGCTCCACCCAAGCTCTCTCAGCAGCCCGCCCACCAGTTGACAGCCCCACCCCGCGCAAGCACGGGGCTTTTCCCGGCTTCAAAACGCTTCCAAAAGGGCTTTTCCTTAGCCTTTTTTTCGCTCCAGACCCCTTCCCCAGTGCAGTCTTACCTGCTCTGACGCTGGTCTCCATGGCAATCAACCTTTCAACATGTTAGGATATAATTTTCATCGGTATCTTAAAGATTTGATATGGATGTTACTAAAATCCAGTGTGTTTCTCACTCGCTTTTAGAGAATATTATTTGAAGCCTAGACTGATTATTAAAATGCTTAGACTATGTTTAACTCTATCTGTTCTTTTTAACTTCACGTACCATCTTTCTCTGTGGTTCCTCTGTCTCAGCCAAATTTTTCATTTTTTTTGTTGTTAATTTTCCTGTTCTAATAACATTTTCTTCCTGTTTTTAACCAAAATATGTTAATAGTGTTCTTATTGATCTCTTTTTTTTTTTTAAAAAAAAAAAGTACTTGTTCTAAAGCACTGCATTATTCCATCTCATAAGTTCTATTTGAATGCCTCAATAACATTAGTTTTATAAGTTATTGCCTACATAAGGCATTAACTTGACAGACATTTTAAATTTCAGGGAACTCTAGCAGCACTTTTTTGTCTTTTTATCTACCTATCACTTGGTCTATCTACATATTTATATGTCTATAGGCAATAATATATGCTTTATTGTTAATAATTACTCTTGCTTTATAGATAATACTCTTGCTTTATCATTAAAGAGTCCATGTAAAGAAGTGAACTTGAAACAGAAGATTTACAAAACCAAAGCTAGGATAATGAATGTGAAATTAGGCTGCTATGTGACAAACACAAGTTTACATAAAGAATTAACATATAATTATATTCCTATTGATATGCTAATATGTTAGAGTCTTTAGATCCTTAATTGGAAATTATCAAGGCAGCTGCAAATCAAGTAGTTTTAACTGCATATTTACAACTGTAGTATCTTTTATTCATTCATCTGGTAATTTTAGATTACCTATTTTCAGTAATCTGTGCTCCTTTAAAGATAGTTTTGTCTCTTCTTGAGTCTCTGCAATGTTGTTTATTCAGGCCAAAAAACACTAAATGCAGAAGAAAATTTGACAGATTAGACAACAAGACAGAGCTGTTTGTTGGCATTTTTTTCCCACCAGAATATGCCTTTTGATCCTAACTAGTGATTTTAGTATTTTCAAGACAATTTAAGGAGTCAAGAGGGGGCAAAATGAGAGTTCCAAGTGACAAATCAGTCATAAATGCCATACTTATTGTGCTTTGAAGCCTGACTATGTGAGAAACCAAAGAGTTCCTAGTCCTTATTCCTTTGAAAAGGGAAGTTTGTAATAGAGTTCTTTAAAAGTGATGTCAAGTAGGAGTAGAAGAAAAAAAAAAGAAACAAATGAGTTGATATGCAATTGTGATTATGGCATATAAATAGCATATAATCTCATTCTTCTGAGCCATGAACTAAAAGGAATACACCTATGCAAGATTTACAGAAGTTTTCAAACTTCAGAAAAATTACAAAGTTTTTAAAGCACGTCATCTGTAACACATGAGAAATGCAAGACCATTCAAGTCATGTGTGAACCTATAGTAATGCTGTCAGATCACTTTGCCCATTTCATTTTGTCTGTTTCATTTGATGGACACCATTCGGGAGATACCAGGGGAATTATTTGAACACATACAGACACTTTTAGGTCACTTGAACTTTTAGGCATATATACTGGAATTAAATTAACCACATGCCAAATCCTTTTATTTATTTCCTTTTATTGTAAAGAAAGCTGAAATACAGCTATCCACACAACAAAGCTCCAAAAGTCATATAATCTCTTAGGCATACAACAATTTGAAATGAGAAAACATGCTGATAGCCTAATTTTCAACTAGTGAACCAGGAAATACCTTATTCATTTGACTGTTTTTGGGTTTTGGTTTTTTTGGTTTTTTTTTTTTTTTTTGGGGGGTTTTGTTTTCTTCTTCCTCTTGAAATNCGCGGGGGGGGCGGGAGGGTGTGTGTTTTGTTTTGGTTTTTAGCATAGAAAACATCTGATTAATAATTCCACATAATTTATCTCAGAAAATAGTAATCCAAGAGCGGACATTTCATATATGGAAAAAGCAAGTACTAACACTGGTATTGACTATAGTCACTCAAAGGCAGCAAATTTTTTGCAGTACTGGCATCAAGGAGCTAATTATAATTTTCAGTTTTCAGTTCAGGCATTATGCTTAACTTCATATACCTGAGGATACTTTATATTGATGAATTATATTATAATTTATTATATTCATATTATTATCTACTATTTTATATGCTGATAAAGACCAAGACTCTCTTTCCTTTCTTTTCTTTTTTCCTTTTTTTACTCAAGAATTCAGGAGTTAATGCTGACTTGAAGACTAATAATAAAAAGGCATGGTTGGTTTCTATATTAGACCATAACCACTGAGACTGCATATCTTAAAGGGGTTTTGTTCTAACAAAAGCTTAGAAAAAGCAGTGACGATTTCCACAGGCTTATTCCCTCTCTCTGGACCAAAGCCCTTGAAATGATACAAGCTCAGGGATTGTAGTTTAGAAATCATGATGCCAACTTTGTTGAAAACAACAACAAAAAAATCCCAGTTTCATTGTCATGGCTGCACTTGACTTATCAATTTCTAGGAAACTTTAAGTGAGAAAAGTAATGTAAAGCTAGTCAATTTCAGTGTCCTTTGGATGAAACATAAACTAAAAGTAAAATTCTAATAATTTATGTATGTTTTTTATAGGCACTTGTTAACAATTTTTCTAGCAGTGAACTTGGTAATAATATACTTGTTCATATCCACCTAATCTGCTAGTTGTACACCTCCTTATAGAAAATGGTTAAAATAAAATATTACTGGTGTCATCTCTATCAGATGTGATATACTAATGTAAATGTCACATACAGATAAAAATAATTTAAAAGTAAATTAATTTAATGCTAATGGTCTTATAAAAAGAATTTTTTTTATAAACTTAGTAGATCTAAATAATCTCAGACTCTGGTTATGGTACTTTTTCTTCTTTGCATGACCAGGCTTTTTAATGGTTACATCTTCTTGTATTTGCTATCAACTTTCAAGGGCCACTACAACTATGAAAAAAAAAGAACAAACCAACTTTAATATAAACATGCACACAGACATGTGATGTGCTGTGCTATTCATTCAAATACAACATTTTTTTTAATCAAAAATAGGTTCTTGTCTTGTAATGTTCAAAACTGAATTCTATAATGACTAAAAAAAGAAATACCTATATTTTTCTCTCAACCAACAATGTTGGCTAAGATACTGGAAGAAGTAAGGCTAATCTACATTTGTTCTATTTGAACATCTAGACCCACATAGTTATGGATCTATATATTCACAGAGATCTAGGACCAGATTCTCAAATTCCTGCAATACATTTGCACTATGAATTTGTACATATTTCTTCATTCAGATCTCTGAATTAAGAGAACAGGTATATAGGATTCCTGTGCAGATAAACTGCTGCCAATTGTTTTTTCTATTCGGAAACCTCCAAGAATTTATATTATGCCTTTCATGAAAACATTAAAATGTTCTTCATCTGTCTTTATATCACAGAAAAATCATAAGGGACATCTTCATCACTGCTTTTTCTTCCACCAAACTGTTATTATTCTTTGGCTTGTAGAGCTGAAGAAGAAAGACCAAAAGATAGAAACCAATATTTCTGTTTATATTTAAGGGAGGAGTTCATCACCAAGAGCAGAATACGCAGAGTATGGTATAATAGAGTAGGTACTATACATATAAAAAATAATTCAACTTCCTCCATGGTTGCATGCTTAAGTTTCATTCCAGAGGAATCAGTGAAAGCAAATGGTGGCAAGCCTGAAGGTCACTTTGTCACATGTCTGAGTCCAGCCATGATGGGTTCTCTCAGGACTGTGATAAAAAAGACCTCCATTCAGCCTACCTTCTCCATAGTATAATGGAGTTATTATTGATATTTTCCTCCAGTACAAATAGGATGGAAATGATGTTTTTGTCTTGTTAAGCATCTCATCAGACTAACAGCAAAAATGTCCCTGGCCTGTACACTAGCTGACACCTGAATGAAGGAGAAACCAGGTTTCGATTGCTGACAACCGTGTTTTAAATTGTGATATGAATTATTATTACTTCAGGGAGACATATGGCAAATAATGGAAATTATTGAAGTATTGAATGGGAGGAGAAGAGTGCCCAGCTGACAAGAAAAGAAGAAAGAAAAAGTAACAGCCTTTGAGCAGAGTAGTGAAGTGTAGAACAACTAAGTTAAATCAATTTTATGTTTAATCCATGCAACTTTTGATAAAACAGACCCTACAGCTTCCAAGATATAATTAATTACAATTGCAGATCTGATAAAAAAGTCAATGATAACTTGCTGAAACATTTAAACAATCAGTCTCTGTTTTAAAAACTTCCAATAATCAATCTCTGTCTCATGTTTCAGGGACATTTTTGCTGTTACTGCATACCACATGCTGGAAATATTTCACTGGTAACAACAGTATTATATAGGCTTAATTCTAAATTATTGCATTGGTGAACAAGGCTTCAAATGTCTAATTGTCTCATTATTAGTGAAATAAAAAAGTATCTCTGATAAGATGCTTAACAAAACAAAATGCAACTATATCTGAAGCTGTCTCAGATAACATAGAGTATGTAAGAGCTAAACAGGCTTTTATGGTTAGGCACCTGATTCAGTGCTTGAATTCCCACACTATTCAAGATAAACCTTGTGCTAAATTTATTTGTGTAAATCTAGTATCTTGTGCCATTTCAGACAATCTAATGTATTTCACCTCACCTTCAGCTGCTTTTGGTCTAGATCCTGTATCATATTATCAGTATTGTGCAGATGTCTTGGATATCTTAGAAAGTATCAGAGAGCACAGGATGTAAATGCACAGGCAGCTAAACTGAATTACTGGTCAACACAGTAAATGGATCCTAGAGAATTATTCAAGTGACTAAATAATGTTTTACTTCAATGAATACTTTTCCAGTACTTTATTATCTATATTGACTCTTACGACTACTTGCACACCTACCTGTATTTGCGGTGCTGTGACAGCAGCTTCTTTCTTGTCATAGAATAGAACAGACATTTAAGTTGAAAGGGACCTAAAACAATCATCTAGTCCAATTGTTTGACCAATTTAGGGCTGACTAAGGCAAAGCATGTTAAGGTTATTGTCCAAATTCCTTTTAAACACTGCCAGGCTTGGGGCATCAACCGCCTCTCTTGGAAGCCTGTTCTAGTGTTTGATCACCCTCTCAGTAAAGAAATGTTTCCTAATGTCAAGTCTGAACCTCCCCTGGTTCCCCTTTCACCAGCTTTGCTTCCCTCCTCTGAGACAGTATCAAAAGCCTTACTAAAATCCAGAAAAATTACATCTACCACCTTCCCTTCATTCATTTGGTGGGTGACTTTGTCATAGAAGGATATCAAATTAGTTAAACAGGACTTTCCCTTTGTGAACCCATGTTGACTGTGCCTGATAATTACATTATTCTTTAAATGCCTTTCAATAGTACACAGTATAATCTTCTCCATAATTTTTCCAGGAACTGTGGTTAGAATAACAGGTCTGTGGTTTCCCAGGTCTTCTCTCTTTTGTAGATTGGAATAATATTGGCTAGCTTCCAGTCAGCAGGGAGCTCTCCAGACTGCCAAGACCCTTTGGTAGATGTTCAAGAGATGTGCTGCTATAATATCTGCTAGCTCCTTCAATACTCTGTGATGAATCCCATCAAACCCCATGGACTGGTGAACATTCAGCTGATAAAGCTGGTCCCTTAAAATGTCAGTGCCCACAAACAGAAAGTCACTGGTCCCACAGTTGTGTTCTTCCTATTCAGGGGGCCAGGCAGACCAACGTCTATTAACATTATTAAAGACTGAGGCAGACAATGCATTAAGTGCCTCCACTTTTTCTTCACCACTGTAAATCAGATGACTATGTTGAACAAGTATTGATCCAATGTTTTCTTTAGAACTCTTGCTATTAATATACTTTAAGAAGCCCTTCTTGTTATCTGACACAAAACTGGCCAGTTTCAACTCTAATTCAGCTTCGGCCTATTGTATCTTCTCCCTGCACGTATGAACCATGGCTCTGTAACTTTTCATTAAAGCCTCACCTTGCTTGCAGAGATCGTACAATTTCTTTTTCCTCTTGGGGTCCATAAGGAGTTCCCTGTTCAGCCAAGCTGATCTTCTGCCCTGCTTGCCTAACTTATGACACCGTGAAATTGCCTGTTCCAATGTTCCTGTGCTCCTAAAAGGTAGTTTAAAAGACTGACCAACACTTGTGGAGTCCTAAACCTCAAAAGTATATTCCTAGGGTACTCTGCTAAATAGCTACATTAATAGGTCAATGTTTGCTCTCCTGAAGCCCAGAATAGCAACACTGCTGTCTTTTTTTCTCATGACACTGAAAATTTTAAACTCAATCATTTCATGATTATTGTGACCAAGACAGCCACCTACCATCATATCCCCCATGAGTCCTTCTCTATCCACAAATAGAAAGTCTAGGAGGGCATCTTTCCTAACTGGCTCACTGAGTACTTGGACAAGAAGTTATCCCCTACAAACTATAAGAATTTCCAGGACCTGTTTATTTCAGTCATATGATGCTCCCATTTGATATCTGGGAAGCTGAAATCTTCACTAAGGATGGGAGATACTGATTCTGAAATTTCTCTCAATTCCCTGTAGAATAAATCATCAGTGCTATCATCCTGTCTGGGTGATCAGTAGTAGGGACTCACTACTCTATCTCCTGTGTTTTCCATCCAGCTAATCCTTATGCAGAGGCTCTCAATGACATCATCACTAATTGTACAACCAAACCTCTCCGTTACTTACACTGCAACACCTCTACCTTGCCTGCTCTGTCTGTCCCTCCTGAACAACCTGTAGCCCTCCCTCCCAGCACTCCAATCATGTGACTCATTTCACCATGTTTTGCTAAGATCAATGATATCATAGCTCTGGCAGCTGATCAGATTCATTTTGGTCATTCTGGACTTCCAGTTTGTTTCTCATACTGCATGTGTTGGTGTACAAGCATTTCAGATATGCTCCTAAGATCTTCATACTCCCAGGAGTAGTGTAAATGTTTATATTAGCATTGCCACCCTCAGGTGATGCCATGCCAACGCTTGGCTTGCCAACTGCAATCCTGTTGGTATCCCCTTCCACATTCAATTATAGTTTAAAACACTCTCGAGCTTCTTGAGGTAACCTGTAACTTTTCTTGCCATTCTGTTCTTCCAAAGAGAACTAAACATTTTGCAGAAAAAAAAGTACTGAATTAAAAATTTAGCTATCTCAACCTACTCTTTGAGTATTTTAGGAATCTCCTGAATCATATCAATATGAAGGAAGGTATGATGTCCAGCCTGCTGTGGGAGTTTTTTAAAAGCTGTATTCAAAATGTTCATTAAAACTCAAAGTTCAGAAAAATGTGGTTGATTACTGAATTACTATTTTTGTCCAGGTCAGATTCAGTTGTTCTGTTTCAGTTAGTTTTGCTACCAAGTAGGTTTGCATTAACATTATAATTTGGAACTCATATGAGAGTTTAAGAAGTTGCTAGCAGATGCTGTAAAAAATGTCGTATTCTTTCTCTGAACCAAAGTTAACCTCACATAAAAAACATTTTAATCTCTTCTTTTGACTTCCTTTAATAGACTTTGAAACAAACATGTTTACAGAAAGTTTGAAACAGGTGGCACAATGGGGGCAGGACAATATTTGTATCACAGCCCTATGGATCACAGAATTTTCTAGTGTTACTGTGTATTACATCAGTTTTGTGATTGAATTCTTACAGGAAAATAGTTTTCTACTTGTATGATCCTTCCATCTAACTGCTGCCACCAAATACTAACTGAGGAAACTACACCCTCACTATTAATAGTACAAGGGTTTTTTGTTTTGGTTTGGTTTGATTTGATTTTTTTCCCAAATTCAACCCAGAAAGCTTTTCCTGATATTTTAACAACACATTCGATCACTGAAAATAAATTTAAATTAATTATATGATTCCCTTTTCATATTCATCCCTTTGGGGAAAAGTCACTTACTAGCAATAAACCAAAAAAAAATTTGACCTCAGTAATTGACTGTGGGAATAGAAAACACTGAGGACTTGTTTTTCAATGTTAAATTTTACACAGTTGCTAAGCTCAAAACTAAATTATCACTCTCCTATGCCTAATTTTATTAATATATGCAGATCTGAGAGCATATTTATAAGTTAGCTTTCATTTGTTTAATTTCTCAAAAATGCTCTACAGTTTCAAGTGAACACATCAACTCCAGAAACTGTACATGTTCATAAAACAGAGTGAAATTCCTGGTGGCAACAAACATTCCAGCAAATAAATTAACAGATGCTTCCTTCATGGTGTAACAGAACTACTCAACAGGAATTAGACTGTAAAGTGTATTTTTCTGCTCTTCCAAGAAGTTACTATGCAGTTTTAATCAATAGCCACTTAACTCTTTCTGGTGACTGCATCATCTGTTCAAGGCAACTGGGTGTCCCTTAGTATTCACAATTTCCAAAATCCTTTCAGAGAACAGGGATTATGCCTGATTGTTACAGCATAATCATAAATACAACATATATGCATTTTTAATAATAGGCTAGAGAAAGCATATAAAATCCATACAATTAAATAATGATTTTGCAGTGAAATAACAGTTTGATGTCCTAACTTCAGATCAAAAACCATCTCCTGGGTTAACAATTTTAAAGAGTAGTATAGGTTATCCTGTTTCCTACAGCAGCATTAATAACTGAATTGTATCATTACCTTTGATCTTTTGCTTGATTTCTATTGACATACAAGGGAACACATATGTATTGATTTTTGATAGTATGTAAGTAAACCGACATCGTGTAACAACTATCCTTAACATGAATGATGAAAGACCATTTAAATGATGTTTGACAAGCTTTGTGGTAAAAAAAAAGATTCAATATTATTGTAGGGTTTCCGCGAGTATGAACTACCTATATATTTATTTAAAAAAAAAAAAAACAACAAACAAATTAGAAATAGCAAGTCAGTGGAGCATAAAAAGTCTGGTAAAATCTTCTACTATTAAAAAAAAATGACAAAACACGCACAGACCTTAATAAATTTAAGTAAGAGAATTATAAAATAGGAGTATGTGTGTGTGATGGTGATATATTGAAGTAATTTGGTACAGATCTTTATGATAGGAAATTTTCATGAAAGTGCCTATGATATGACATTTTTCTGATGTCAAGTTACTTAATGTTGTCTAAAAAGAACAGAATGAAAATACAACTTTTGTTTGATGACAGTTCTTTCATAGATAAGAATAAAGTGAGAAGAAAAATAAAATATTCACTTCCCACTCTGAAACAAATCTTCAAAATTCACCCATGGACCTTTTATCTCACTTTAGTCTGGAGTTATGCTAAGATTTCATAGTAAGAGTTTAGTTTATACAAACTTTAGAATTTCTGCTGAAGGAAATATTACAGTCATTTATATAACACCAAGATTCACACTAGTGTGAATCTTTCTGTTACTCCTTTATGTATTCAAATATCATAAGAAGTTATTTCACTGAGTTACCACCATCAAAATTAACATGCTCAGAGGCAGCTTTTGGGCATTTATTTATTTATTTATTTATTGTAAAAGCTGACTGTGCAGTGATCTTAGTAAAAAATGTAAGTAATGAACTAATACTACACAGATTGAGTTAGTACAGCACAGAAAGTAGTAGACAGGAAGAGTTGGAAAACAAAACTTCATTCTTTTTCCCTTGTTAGGATAAAACCGATGTGACACAGTAATGCATATATTTTATTACTATGGGTTGACTTTGGTTGAGAATATTGAAAGAGAAAAAAAAGAAAAAAAAAAGATAATTATTGACGGGGGGGAAGGGGCACACATAGCATGTTACTGTGAGAAAAATGGGAACATGAATTACGACTAATTGAGTTAATATGTCCTAAAAGCAAACGTAAAAAAAAGTAAATCTTAAGGCCTCTACATTTCAGAAATTCCAACAATGCTTTCGAAAGTCTGTGTACTGCATTTGTTATTGTGGGAAGGACATGTAAACTCATTTGGTTATATATAAAATTTAATAACATTAGAGTCTTATGGACTTATCGGAGCAGGGCATGAATTTTAAAGCTGCAAGTAAAATACATATCTAAGTCACAGCTTAAATCTGTATGAAGTCCCGTGCAGGATACACTAATAATCTCTTGACATCACCTTGTAAGAATATTTTATACCATACGGAAAAGTCAGAACACATTTCAGAGTTATCTCAGGACTACAATGCACTAGTTGACTATAAAAACTCTGATGCAAAAATATCTCAAGCAGAGGAAAATGTAGCTTACTTTAGTCTACCTACCAGTATAATTTTATTTCCTGATAACAGTGAAAGTAAAATGCCAGATGTGGTGCTGAGGCATAAAAAAATGCTGAAAAAGTTTTCCATTGCACAGAAATAAAATACTGTGTCTTTTAGCAGAGGACTATAAATACTGTACAGTCAAGGTTGTTGGAGAAGGCTGACTAAGCCAATTACAATGGAAAGAAAGAACCAGTTACCCAAGATTTAATTAGGTGATGTTATATAAATGCCCATCTTCAGAATACAGAAAATAGACAGGTTAGCTGATAATAATAAAATTTAGAAATGGAACTGTTAACAATTGGAGATTTGTCCAGAAACCCAAATACTATTTAAGTACATGGTAGTCCATAATATCAATTAGAAGATTCATTTCCCAGAACTTTAGTTGATGAGATTCACATAAGATTGAATGACAGATGCTGCAGCTGCAAGTACAGGAGTTTTGTGCAATGATTCACTTTTAAAATTACATCAAATTTCCATCAAAGGCAGTACTGTACAAGTACATTGATTAGAACAGAAGTGCACTTACTGTATATAAAATCTAGCTTCTTCTAATGTTTTGAATATCAGAAAAGCATGCCCAGGATGTAAAATCTAACTCATAATATGTTCTGAATACTGTAAAATTATACCTGATATTATTCTATATTTCCTACAAAATAAAATATTTCTTCCCTTTTGCCTTGCAGATGTAATTTACGGACAGACACGACCTGAGTGCAATAAAACCCTTTTAGTTTTATACCATGATTACGACTGTAGTCAAAAAAGTCTTTTGAATAACATAATAATTTAATCTTTTTACCTGTTACGTTGTTTTGGTTTGGTTTGGTTTGGTTTGATTTTTTTGTAGAATCAATACGATGAATTCTTAGGCTTCTTTTATTCAATATACAAATCCATAGCTGATATAAACTGATGTCTTTACTTGAATTTAGTGAAGTTATATCCATCTGAATCATTTTATCTCAGAAAAAAATATGACCTAAATATGTATCTCATGATTCAAGAAAAAGAAATCAGTAAAGCGTAACTAATAGATGAGCTATTGTTAAAGTATTTTTTTTCATAATGACATTGGATGATGTGATTTCATGTATAACTGATATCACAGTGCAGCTCCCTGACGGTCATTCTCTTAAACAATTTAGGTTTT
Organism: Nycticryphes semicollaris; assembly: GCA_013400055.1. NCBI lineage: Eukaryota > Metazoa > Chordata > Aves > Charadriiformes > Rostratulidae > Nycticryphes > Nycticryphes semicollaris. The sequence continues at coordinate 11,923 of VXBJ01002456.1, forward strand.
ATTTCTTGGCATTCTTTTCTTGTTTCTTTTTTTTTTCAGTGCAATTTGTGTGAGTCAGCAACTTAAGTTACCACCAAGTTTTTTGTAGCGCAAGATTCATAAAAATATCTTTTTTCATTTTATATCTTCATTTTAGATGCCTTCTAAAAGTAATGACCATAAATAAAGAAGTATTAGGATTTATCATGTCTTAACTTACATCTAAATATGACGCATCTAGCTATCAGAATGTCCATGCTTACTAAAGTGAAAATAGAGAGACAAAGCTGCTTTTACAGGCATTTACAGGGATTTTGATCACACTATATCACTGCAGAGTTTTGATATCTAGCAAACTGCAAAGATGAGCCTGAATGGAGTAAAAGCCACCTTCTATAAGAAAAATAGTATCTTGAGAATGTTTCGTTCAGTACCGTTATATCTACATCAGCAGTTAGTATAGACTAATGTAAGTAGATTGGTAGAACACAAGAGCTGCTGGTGAGAATATGACACAGACAATACTGGTGTTTAACCAATTCCAGTGAGACTCAAAGGACTGACTGAATATTAGCAGTTGGGACACAGCAGATGCCCTGCTGGCTTGCGCTTTCCCATGTATTTTCACCCAAAAGGATTTCAGTTAGTGAATCCTGAGATTCTGTGGTGGATTCACCATTATTGTTTCTGGGAAAATCAGCAGTGCGTATCTAAATTATCCCCATATCCTGAGCTTCAGTTTGCATCCAATAAAATCTTATCTATATCCGCAGCCAACAGGCATTGAGGTCATGGTTACAGACTAGTGACTGAAAGGAGAAAACCTCACCCTTTAAAGGCACACCCTTTAAAGGTACACCCTTTCAGGTACGTAATGTAAATGTTATGTAAATGTTCGGTCCTCAGCAAGTTACTTTACAAATCTGCATCTATTGACTTACAGTACTTGTTATGTAAATGTAGCCAAAGTGAACCAAAGCAGGGTAAGTCATAGAATCACAGAAGCACAGAATGGTTAGAGTTGGAAGGAACCTTCAAGACCATTGAGTTCCAACGCCCCGCCCCTGCCATGGCAGGGACACCTCACACTAGATAAGGTTGCTCAAAGCCTCATCCAGTCTGTCCTTGAACACTTCCAGGGATGGGGCATCCACAGGTTCTCTGGGCAACATGTTCCAGCATCTCACCACCCTCACAGTAAAGACTTTTTTTCAAGTACCTAATCTAAATCTCCCTTTTTTCAGTTTAAAACTGTTAACCCCTTGTCCTACCACTACACACCCTGACAAAGAGTCTCTCTCCAGCTCTCCTGTAGGCTCCCTTCAGATATTGGAAGGTTGCTATAAGGTCTGCCTGGAGCCTTCTCTTCTCCAGCTGAACATTCACCACCCAATCTGTTCTTGGAATTGCCATGTCCCAAGTGCAGGAGTCTGCACTTGCCTTGGTTGAACTTCATGAGGTTTACACTAGCCCACCTCTCAAGCTTATTCAGATCCCTCTGGATGGCATCCCTTCCCTCCAGTGTGTCAACCACACCACATAGCTTGGTGTTGGCAAAATTGCTGAGGGCACACTCTCTCATTGTCAATATCTCCAACAAAGATGTTACACAGCACTGGTCCCACTACCAGCTGTTGAGAAATGGCACTCATCACTGGCCACCACTTGGACATAGTGCCATTGACCACAACTCTTTGAGTGTGGCCATCAAGGCAGTTCCTTATACAGCGAATGGTCCATCCATCGAATCCAAGACTATAGTTTTGAGACCAGGATGTTGTGTGAGACAGTGTCAAATACTTTACAATAAATCCAGGCAGATGATATCTGTTGCTCTGCCCTTCTTTACCAAGGCTGTGGCGATATTCTAAAAGGCCATGAAATTTGTTGGCATGATTTGTCCTTGGTGAAGCAATTTTGGCTGTCACTAATTACCTCCTTATTTTCCATGTGCCTTAGCAGAGATTCCAGTAGGATCTGCTCCATGATCTTGCTGGGCACAGAGGTGAGACTGTCTGGCCTGTAGATCCCTGGGTCTTCCTTTTTTCCTTTTTTGAATATCAGGGTTATGTTTTCCCTTTTCCAGTCAACAGGAATTTAATCAGATTGTAACAGCTTCTCAAATATGATGCTTAACAACTTTGTTGGCTAGCTCCCTCAGGACTCATAGATGGACTTGATCAGGTCCCATGGGCTTATGAACCTTTCAGGTTCCTTGGTCTCGAATCTGATCTTCTCCTACTATGGGCAGTTCTTCTTTCTCAGAGCCCCTGTTTTTTCCTTCCATGACTTGGGTGGTGTGGTTAGAGCCCTTGTCAGTGAAAACTGAGGTGAAACAGTCATCCAATAACAGCCTTTGCCATATCCTAGATGACCAGGTCTCCTGTTTCCTTCCAGAGAGGGCCCAAATTTTCCCTAGTCTCACCTTTATCCCTGACATATCTCTCAAAGTTTTTCTTGTTGTCCTTGATGTTCCTGTCCAGATTTAATTGTGTCTGGGCTTTGGCTTGCCTAATCTGGTTCCTGCCCACTCAGACAGTTTCTGTATATTCCACCCAGTCTATCTATCCTTTCTTCCACCCTCTATAAGGCCCCCTTTTTGGTTTTGAGATTATCCAGGAGCTCCTTGTTTATCCATGAGGGCCTCCATTTTTGCCTGACCTCTTCTTCTTTGAGATGCACCTCTCCTGAGCTCGGAGGAGGTGGTCCTTGAATCCTAACCAACTCTCTTAGGCCCCTCTCCCCTCCATGTTACCCTGCCAATCAGATCTCTAAAAAGTCCTAAGTCTGCCATCTTGAAGTTCATGGTAGTGAGCTTGCTGCACACCCTCCTCACTGCCCTAAAAATTCTTGAATTCTACCATTTCATGATTGCTGCAGCCAAGGCTAGCTTTGAGATTGACATTCCGCACCAGTACCTCCTTGTCGGTAAGGATGAGGTCCAGCATGGCTCCTTTCCTTGTTGGATCCTCTACCATTTGAAGAAGAAAGTTGTCATTGACAATTTCCAAAAACTTCCTGGATTTCTTGTGCCTTGCAGTGTAGTCCCTCCAACAGATATTGTGGTGATTAAGTGCCCCCGTGTGAACTAGGGTCTGTGAATGTTATGCTGCTCCTATCTGTCTATAGAGGGCCTCATTCTCCCTGTCACCCTGGTCAGCTAGTCTGTAAGCAGACCCCTACTGTAATGTCACCTGCCCCTGTGTTCCCTTTAATCCTGACCCTGACAAGGTCTCCATTGGATCTTCATGTGTCCTGAGGTGGCGCTCCTTGCAGACTAGCTGGTTATTGACATGCACTCTTTGTTTCCCCAGCCTGTCCTTCCTTAAGGGTGTGTATCCCTTAATTCCCACACTCCAGTCATAAAAGCCACCCCACCACATCTCTGTGGTGGATCTTATTATGCCAATAAGATCATAGCCCTGGAGGCGTGTGCGCATCTCTAACTCCACTTGCTTGTTGCCCATGCTGTGTGTATTTGTGTAAAGGCACTGTAGCTGGGTGCCCAATGAGGATGACTTAGTAACTAAGACAATGGAGAGATTAATGTTAAAAGTATAACCTTGATAAGGACTAAATGCTGATGTTGTCTCACCCTGTGCTCCTGGATGAAAATTATGACCCCGATTAGACAGAGTTTAACACGAAATTCCTAGTAAAACAATCTTAAAACTTTGAATTCTAATAATTCCAGAAGGACTTCTGTTCCCAGGATGTAAAGTACGATAACACTATTAACAGTTCCTAGAAGCAATTAACTTTCAGAAGTCTCAATTTGTTTATCACATACTCTATCAGCACACTGTTTATCACAAAGTCTATCATCAGTCCAGTAGTATTATTGAAGATTTTCTTTAGAAAGCATATTGCTTGTGATTTTTGGCATCACATTTTAATAACACTATGTAGATTTTGCAAAAACCTGTATTAACCATTGTCATTATTTTAATGGTAAATTGTTTGGGGGTTGATAGAACTGTGACATGAAATTACTGAGGTCAAATTCACATCACTTTCATTTATTAAAATTACAAGGATAGTAACAAACTACAGTTTTTAGCAATATTTTCTTCAATAAATTTTCAAATTACCATTAAAAAAACCCCAAACCTATCTCTCTGTCATCAGTAAGAATTAACTAATTTAGTACCTATAACAATTGTCCTTGATTAACACCATGTTAAAACTGTAACATTTTTCAACCATCCTGCAATGTTTTAAAACATTATTTCCTTGATTTTCAGGGCATTGCTTTTGTTGTATGGTAATCTCACATTTTAAAGGATATACAAGTTTAGGTATGAGCTTGAGTTCAGTTTAGGCTACAAGATAATTATATTACTGCCAAGGGTTTTGTATGTGGCACACTTGAATGATCATTACTGTGACATTTGGAATAGCTATTAGCTTCTGTCATTGTAATTTTCCACGACTTCACTAGCAATAGATCCTTAAAAGGACTTTCCCAGACAAAGTATTTGATACATATTATCCAGTATTTTTCTCTGACAGTATTCTATATACACTTTTTGAAAGGTATCAAATTTCATTTCAGTGTAGTCTAAAAATTCAGATTTAGAATGTGAGTTATGTATCTGCATTTCATTCAGTACAAAGTTAGAATAGATTTAAACATCTTATCTACTGATTATCATCTTATCTACTGATATCAACTGACCTAAATGTCAAAGAGTTTGTTTCCCTTTCTTTTCCCAGGAAATGTATAGGTAACAAAATATTTGTATTAATGGAATCACAGAATCTTTGAGGATGGAAGTGACCTCTTGAGACTGTCTAGTCCACCTGCCCCTGCTCAAGCATAGGCAACTATAGCAGGTCACCCAAGACCATATTCAGTTGGGTTTTAAATTTCTCCAAGGACAGACACTCCACAATCTCTGTAGATAACTTGCTCCCCTTAAAATTCCTGAATACCAATCTTCCAAATAAAGACTGAGGCAAAGAAAGCATTGAGTACCTCTGCTTTTTCCATGACATTTGTCACAAGGTTCCCTACCCCATTTTCCCTAGACTTCTTTTTGATCTTTGTCTTCTTGTAGAATCCTTTCTTGTTGCTCTTCTCATTCCTTGCCAGATTCAGCTCCAGGCTGACTTTGGCTTTCCTAAATTGAAGGGGTCAGTCTGGCAAAAAGTAAATTATTTATTTATGAAGAAAACTCTTCATAAATTCACTCTCACTGGTTACACTTCTTATCGTCAACAGGGGTATTGTAGAATATCATTAATGACTGGGCACTCTTTCAATTACATCCATACATATATCTGAGGGTAGATTAAATTTATTTTTTTCTTGCACTTTCTATAAGCATTGCTGCTCTAGCTTTCACCCACTGATGTATCTGAGGATAGCAATCACAAGTCTCCTCTTTTATTTTTATGAGAGAAATAAGTTAAGTGGTTCAGTCTTTTTCCAATAAGATGAGGTATCTATTACTACGTATTACTTTAAAGTATTCTATCCGTTCTCCAATATCAATCACTCTTTCATTAAAAGAAGTGATTACTATATGTGTGATGTTTTACATAAAATGTCACTAATTGCTTTTTCAAGTATATTTATGCTTCTCTGTCTCCAATAAAAAATACTCTGAAATATATTTCCTATAACCATACCGAGAAAAGGGTATTCACACATACCCTTACAATGGCTAACATTCCACATCCAGAACATTTATATAATAAAAATAATTAATGCAATCTTCTGTAACACTGAGACTCATAATTACTATAGCTACTTGTTGTCCTCTTTTTATTTAAATTCTTCTTCAAACATCTGGGTTTTTTTCTACAAATAGATCTTGAATTTTCTTATGTTTTCTATTTACTATTTAGTTTTCAGTTGGTCTCTTTTATTTTTTGCTCTAAAATTTTGTATTATAATATCAAACTAAGCTAGAAAATCTATGATTGTCTTTTCTTTTCATATAATGTGTATTTATGTATATGTGTTCTGATGGCTATTCTTCAGTCATGCACTGTGTACAGATAGCATAAATTAGGCCTAGTTGACAACAGCTTTAGCATAACTTTAGTTACACCTATAGGATAAGGGTACAGCTTAGTCATAAGGATAGGGGAGTACTCTGTACATAAACAGCCTACTAAATATTAGTTGTGAAAGATGCAAACCTGTCAATCACTGTGAAACTTGTGAACATGTCCAGAATCTTTCAGAGATGCAGACTACGAACACCAGCAGTTAGGCACTGAGTGACTAAATGGGACACTCAAGAAACAGGGATCATCTGACCCATTCTGTAACCAATTGTTCCCATGATCACTCAGGGAGAACTCCAGGGAGTCCAGGTGCCATCCCAGGACTACACACAGTGTGGATGGAGTCCCTACCGCACCATAACCTATCCAGCTTCTGGACCATATTGTCTGTTCTGTTGAACAAGGAAGTCATGGTATTCATAAAATTGCAGAAATCTGTGCATTTTTTTATGTGACCTCATGTCATTTCCTATCTGGATGAAGTGTAGCTCTAACAATGTACTGTGAAAATAAGTAAGATTTTCATTCAAACTTCAACTATACTATGCTCTTTTTTTTTCCCAGCTTTTTTTCTTTCCTTTTTTAGAAAAAAAAAAAGTTTTGAAATTGCATTGAATATTAGAACATTAAAGTACTGAAATTACAGTCACCTTTAACCTCTATTTTTCTTAATGTGTTCGATATTTTCCTTCATACAATTTCACTTCCACAGCATGATACTGTATCTCTAATTTAAAATACTCATCTAATGTTTCTCTGTGATCAGTGAGAGGAGATAGCTATATCTAGATTTATTCAGTGCTTAGTTTCTTTAATTACCAATCAGTTTTCAAAAAAAATATTGCAGTGTATTAATTCCACTTTAGTGATTCCTTCCCATGGACACCTGGGTCCAGAGACAGTGTCGGCATGAAAGCAAACATTGCTAAGGGTCACACTAGTGGCAGGGACCTTAGAACCCCTCCCAGGTGTCTGTTATATTCTAAAGTAGAGGTCGGACATTCTGTGCAAAGACAAGTGGATTAAACTTCCTCCTGTGGTTGCCTACCTATCTCACCAAGTGACTACAACTGCAACCTAGATTTCTAATTATGATAATGAAATACATTTTATACAGTAAAAAAATTACTGAATTGAATCTTATTCTTACTATCCACTATTTGCAGGATTCTATATGAAACATTAAGCACTCTTTAAGTGCTTTCCACTAGTAAAAATTTTCAGAAGTATTAACCTCAGTTTTTCTTCAGATTCTTATTATTTTGATTGGCACACTTTTCCCAGGGGGAAAATAATTTCACTGAAGAGCCTCATAATTCTCCACTTTTATAGTCTTGACCAGTCTGGCTGAGTTATCATTTTGTGATGAGTTAGCGCAAATCACTAGAAAAAATAGCCCTATTGAGATCCAGAGCCTAAGTTATATAAACTTACAACAGCTGAAATAATGAGGTAGAATCATCTGTTCCTAGCTCAAAATTTGAAAGAACTCAGGGAATCTATCTTTCTACATCAACAAGAATTTCCAGTCCTCAGTCAATCTACTCATAATGCTTAAAAAAAAAAAAAAAGAAAAGAAAANGGAAAATAAACTGCTGTATTCTAATTATGTAACCTAATGTCATGGGTTAGCCTTGAATAGCTGCCTGACCCCCACCTGTGTAATTACTTCCCCTCCTCAAAAGGGTGGGGGAAGAAAATAAGATGAAAANCTTTAGCACCGAAAGCATGCAAAGTGCTTCCAGTATTATTATTTTTAGTTTCTCAACATAATAATGGTGATGGAAGTAATTATTCCCCTAACATGTAATGCAGTTACTATTGAAAATTTTATAAGCTAGCCATCAGGTAAGGGAGCAGTCTATTTCCTTTCAATATCATATAGTTTAGACATTGGCCTCCATTCAGGATGGTGCTTCCCAATAAAGCACTCAGTTTTCATTGTTCAGGGACTAATGTGTTTTCAGAAATCATGGATAGTTTGTCCTGAAGAAAAGACAAAGCTTGAATGTGCTAATTTTCTCTTAGGTGAGATATAAACAGGATACAATGAAATAGAAAGATTTTGTGAAAAGAATATTAAACTTTGTTCAAATATGTAAAAAATGGCCTCTTCCCTTCTCCTCCCCCCACCCTCCCCCCCCCACCAC